>VWZW01002320.1:1602023-1770066 GCA_013397115.1 Edolisoma coerulescens | reverse complement strand
CCCCACCCCAAACTCAACTGGGATGGCAGCTGGTGGCTTTGGCCTTTTGTGGATGCATACCTTTCCCTCAGCCTGAGATGATTGAACAATGTTTCCCTTTATTTAACCAGCAGTTTGATTGTCAATCCGAAGTCCTAGTCTTCAAGGGAGGCTTCTTTGGTTGTAGCTTCTTTATAATGAATAAAACTTTGTATCAATGTTTGAGGCATGAACAGTTTTCAGTCTCTGACACATACTCTGGACAGGAATTTCATTGCCTGCTTTCAAATACAATTAGTAGTCACTTTGATTTTACTGACACTTGACACTGGTAATGGCAGGAGAGAATTCTGAATAAAAGGAATNGGAGGGAAAAAAAAAATCATTTCATCCTGTAGTGGACTTGTAGACAAAAACTACTCAGGATACTTGATGCAGAGTAGGAACACAGTGCTAGGAATGTGGGCTCCCTACAGGTTAAAAAAAAAAAAAGGTGTGATTTTATCCACAGGAAATGCAGGGAATAGGGGAGTGTTGATACTGAGATGTTGCAGTCAGTATGTTTAGGACTTAAGCCATATTCCTGGGTCCATAACCACTCTGATGAGAGGCATTTATCTTCCACGTTAGAAATGATGGTCCTTACCTCTGTATTTACATCACAAATCAGAAACAAAAACGTTTAGACCTTGAATGCCAGGTTTTATTTTGTTATGTGGATGTCTGTTTTTGCCTCGGCTACCTATCCTTTTCTCCAAACTTTATTGACTTTCTGTCTGCCTTCCATTCAGGAGAACGCCAGCCAGTGCTGCTCTCTGCTTGCTTTTCATCTGCCTGGTGAAATACATTCATCCTTCCTGTGCAACAGTCCACCTTTAATGGGAGAGTGCAGTAAACATCTCCATGATCCAATCTGCAAGTACTTCTGGCTCCTGATGTTAATTGTTGCTAATGCTGATTCTTCTGATAGCTGCAGCCTAGAGACCAGGATGATCACTTGCATTTGATTTCAGGGATAATTCACTGTACTATTAAATAAACATTTGATTGCATTGACCATGCCTGTAAAATAATCTACTGACACAACTATTTTCTGGAAGTATTTGAATTACTAATTCAAATTAGAATTTGAAATATTCAGATTAGAATTTGAAATATGGGTTTTTTCCCATTTAGATGATTGACTTTTCTTAACCTTTTTTTCTCACTTCATTCTAAAATAAGAAAGCTGCTCTTCTGTCCGAATTACGAAAACTGTACTTTTGAGCACTATAGACAGATTTAACATATAGATACTCCAAGATAACTTTAAAAATGTGATTCTACCTAAATACCTAATCTTGTCCTTAAGGAATACTAAAGGCAAAAGCATACTGTAAGAATAATCCCCAGTTTCTTAGTAGTTACTTTTTATTTTATTTTTTAAATAACAGGCATTAAAATATTTAATTATCTAGCAGTGTGTTTAAAATATTTTTTGTTTTTTCTTTCTTTTTAATCAAGGTTTTCATCTTGCTTTAGTGATTAGAAAGGTATTGTGCCAACAGAAATTACCTTCATTTGTAATATTCATAGTAAAGTACCTGGATGATTATGCAGGGCAACATAAGGTGACTTAGTATACAAATCCCAGTAAAAAATGTACAGTAGTATTCATTGTTGTAAGGTCCAGTGACTGGCCTAACAAAAGCTATGGGAAAAAGACAATGACAACACCTGGTCCAACATCCACTGGGATTAATGAATTTTATCTCAACCCTAACAATGGATGAGCTGTGTTTACCCGATTTTGGAAACTACTCCTTCCTAGGATTACTGAGCTCCATTCCTTTCCTCTGCATCCCATTCCGGCGTTGACAAAAGAGGACACTGAGGTGTAACTCACCTAAAAGGCAGTAAATGATTAACTGCAATGCTTTCCTACAAAGAAGTTCACAGCTCCTTCAAGGAGATACAAATCCATTGAATTACATAGAACTTGGACCAATTAAGACTCAGCTCTAATTCCACTAAAACAAAATCTTTCCTCTATCTTAAATGTGAGCTGATCCAGAGCTTAAAAGTATAAACTGTAAGTGTTGTTCTCTGCATTGATTGCTTCCAACTGTTCTTTTAACTAGCTCATGTCACAGACAACAATTAGTACTCAAGTTAGTTTAACAGGCTGATTTCCATTTTCCAAATGAGAATTAGTGCATCTTGTTCAGCATTTTGGTTTTATAGCCAGTTTTAACACTGTGATCTTACTAGTTTCTTCCATTAATCTGGCTAGGCACAGGTATAGAAAAAGTAAAGGAGGATCAAGTCGTGTTGTAATTGGAAGCCCCAGTTAACAGTTTTGGAGTCAGATCCAAACCCATTTTCTCTGTCTCTGGATCTTGGTTAGAAAACTGTTATGACCATTTTCCACAACTGTTTCATGTTCTATTAACAATTAAGCCCTGAACTGTCCTCAAATACGACTGTCTAAGTCTTGTTCATATAAATGAGAGTCAGTTATGTGAATGAACCATCATTCAAAATGAGGTACATGATGCCTGGAGATGCTGATATCCGTTACTGAGAATTATTAGATGCATATCTAACTTCAAGACATTCCTAAGTTTAAGTTCATATTTTTAAACAGACCTGAATGGTCTGAGATTTTTTTTTGTTTGTTTTAACAAATAAGCCTTGAATGTTCTCAAGTGGATTTACATTATGTTTGGCTGATGCAAAAGTGAAATAAGGTTCCTCTGGATGTTTCAATGACAGCAAGTAGGACATATGGTTACCAGGGAAATGGAGCATTCACTAGTCAAATGCTTGGTTGACTTGTATAATAAATAGCTCACTGAGCATATGAATTGTATCTGGAAAAATGATTAATCTTATAGCACTATTAAGAAAAATTCCAAATCTGTTCATGTCAATAATAAACCTTAGATCAAATTTGTTTGTGTCTCCAAAACGAATACAGAATTCAGTAGCATGTAAGTCACTTTGCAGGTCTTGATGCATGATTGGAAATCAATGACTGCTTCAATGAGCTCTGTTTGTGTATATGAGCAAAAATTTCCAGGTATTCAAAGGATTAAAATACAGTGAATTTTAAAATATAGTGATCCACACTTTTTTTTTTTTTTTTATTTGGAAGTGCTCAGATATAGCATAGACCTAAAAAAAACTCATGAGAGTTCAGCAACTCCTGTTAGCCTTGTCTTACACAAGCTCTTTTTTTTCTTCCCCTTTCAAAAGTCACCCACCAAAAATTTCTAGTTTACAGAAAATTTAACTAGTTTATGTCTACATATTTTGCCATTAGAAAAAAAAAGTAGATCTCTCCTTTTGCTCTAATGAATTTCTTATAGTTTTCAAGTTATATACCTGCAAGTTTTTTCACTGTAAAAAATCATCTTGTGATTACATGTCTAACTCTACTATATAAATAACATCTATAAAAATAATTTATACTGTGCTATAATATAAATAACTTATAACACTATCCCCTATCACCACAGGCTGGGGATGAACAGATCAAGAGCTGCCCTGCCGAGAAGGACTTGGAGGTGTTGGTGGGTGAGAGGCTGGACATGACCCAGCCATGGGCACTCACAACCCAGAGAGCCAAATATGTCCTAGGCTACATCCAAAGCCCCGTAGGCAGCAGCGCCAGGGAGGGGATTCTGCCCCTCTGCTCTGCTCTGGTGAGACCCCACCTGCAGGGCTGCATCCAGTGCTGGGATCCCAGCACAGGAAGGACAGGGATCTGCTGGACCAAGTCCAGAGGAGGGACACCAAGGTGATTAGAGGGATGGAGCACCTCTCCTATGAAGAAAGGCTGTGAGAGTTAAATCTGTTCAGCCTGAAAAAGACAAGACTTTGGGATCCTGAAAGGAACCTACAAAGAGATGGAGGGAGAATATTTACAAGAGCAAGTAGCGACAGGACAAGAAGGAATGTCATCAAAGAGAGTAGGTTTAGATTAGATATGAGGAAAATGTCCTTTACTATGAGGGCGGTGAGGCACTGGAACAGGTTGCCCAGATAAGATGTAGATGCCCCATCTCTGGAGGTGTTCAAGACCAGGCTGGATGGGGCTCTGAGCAACCTGGTCTAGTGAAAGGTGACCCCACCCACAGCAGGTGGGTTGGAACCAGATGATCTTCGAGGTTCCTTCCAACCCTGGCCATTCTGTGTATTTATTTTTACACCTATCTCTGAGCTGAAGAAGAAAAGACAGCTTATGCACAATATGCTATTCAAAGGCCAACCAAAAAGATAGAGGGCAAGTTCTTTTTCTTTTATAGAAAGTGCTCTGGGAGCTTTACTGTCCATACAGGTCACTGGCATGTTAAGCCTCTGGAAAGTCATCAGTCTTCATGATCTACTCTGCGTCATGATCTATCCTGCTGAGCTACCTTGTTGTTGCAGGACCAGAAGGTAATGCTTCCAAAAGCATTGGTAAATACCTTTCTGAAGAGACCTCTAAAACACTGAAGGGAAGTTTTCTATTAATAAGGGAACGAAGGGGCGAAATATTCAAGCATATTGCTTAGTAGTAAAGCCAGTATGAAAAAGATGGTTTTTTTAAATGTTTATTTCCTTTTCACAAGTAATCTATAATTTTACCTCACAAAACATAGTCTTTAATGGCTAAAGTAATTGAAACAAGTTATGTGTTAAAAAGAACCTCTTAGGGAATCTAAACTTCTATATAGGCCTTTCAATCAAATTCAGAGTTCCTGAAGCATCCTACCAAGGTATAGCCAAAACAGCTATGATGATTTATGTTAATAACTCACGTAGGATTTCCATTAAAGCTTTCATTTAAATAGAGATTGAACTAAGGACATATTCATGCAGAAAACCCCTGTGTACTGAGTAGTTATGAAAAACAAATGAATATCAATTTCCTCAGTAATGTTTCACTACCTAGAGCTATAGCTGTCAAAGAATGCCTGGTGAGCAATAAAGGACATAATATTACGTATCTGAATAGCAAGATCAATCTTGAAGAACGATGACCTTTAGTAACCATATCTTTATATAGAGAGTTCAGCTCCAATGTATAATAATTCAGTGACTGCAAGTTAGAAGCTGAGATGGAATAGTATGTAGCATAACAGCAAACAGACAACCATGAACTTTTAGAGCTTTTTCCACAACAAAATCCTCAATATCAAAATTCACTGAGACCAATTTTGTTTCCAAGTGCATTATGACCTGGGAAAGATTTTTTTATTTCTTTGTTGAGACTGAGGGGGAGATTGGTTGCACTTGCTATACTAAAAGGCTGATTCCAAAAAAAAAAAAAAAAAAAGAAAAAAGGAATAAGATCCTTGATATTAGGCCAAGAAGCATTTACAGCTGGTCCCTTATCTCAGAGGCCAGCTATTGTAACAATGGCTGTGTACCGTGGAGCTACTGGTAGCCCTGTAGGTGGGGTCAAAGGATGGGTCTGAGTACTTGGCAGCTTGATCCTTAGACCTGATTTTTCTCTTTATAGCCTTCATATGGAAAAAGCTAAATTGTATACCAAAGAGCAGTGTTTCCAAGAGAGCAGGGCTTGCTTTCTTCAATTCCTCCAAAATATGCCTCCTTTATATGGCTGAATTCAGATTAGTCAGTCACGTCATCAGGTAGCAGAGACCACCAAAAAGTGGACATATTTTTGGCATTAAACAGCCCTGGGTCCTTTGTTGAAGCCAAAAAAACCCAGTCTGTGTTGAGCCCAGAAAGAGAAGTTTAACAAACATAACCTATCAGACTAAATAAGAGAGCCAAGCTCATGTCACAGCAATAATCCTTCGCAGGTGCTGTTGGTTAAATTGTCAGGCATACTGATTTTGCTGACATTTTCTCAGCATTTCAGTTGAGATTGCTTTTTCAGTCCATGCCATTTATTACCCTGTTAAAACTTGAATGCTATTATCAAGCAAAAGGAACCTCTCCTTTTCTGTCAGAGGTGAAGATTCTTTCTCCTCATGTTGTTAATTAGCAGCCCAGGTTTCACAGAGCATCTTGCAGGGCCTTAATCATTAATTTCAAAGCCATGCATTAAAAAACATCAAGAACTCTAAGTCCTATCTGGATGTTCTGAGCACATTTTCTGGACCATACCTAAGTCATCATAAAGGACTTAAAGGATTTTCATAAGCTAAAATAAGTTTTTCTTTTCCTAGTTGTGCCAAGTTTATATTCCCAGGGATAAAGAGGTTCTGATGTTGACGGTAGCATGCTAATGGGGTTTTTCTTCTAGTTACCACAGACAGAAGCCGTAGTATAATAATTAGTTTAGAGACGCTATTTGGCAGAAAAGCTTCCAGAAGCTGTTGAAAATATAGGAAGAAAAGGAGTGAGTGCTAACTTCTGGTTTTCCAGTAATTCCCTGTTAACAAAGACATTCTTCAAAGTATCAGGTAAGTGCTGTTAACATCTCTTTGTATCTCCATGTCTTTAGAAAGTAAAATGTGGATGTTAATCTAAAACCATTAGTGATGTATCATGGGCCATATGTACAAGGCAGAACTTATATGTTGCTAATTCCCCTGACAGTGTTGTTTTTCTTACTTGCCAGCCAAAGTGGCTGCTTGACGCGGAATTTTATTAAAACACTGTCTAAAAACTTGAAGTATTCCTTCACCTAGTCCTACAGCACCAAACAGCTATTTTATAACAATGCATAGTTCTAAGAGAAGATTTTCAAGTGCAGTGTGGTCAGCTGTTACAAATAAATTAGAAAATAAAAATTAAAATTGGGAGCATAGAACACACGTGTAAAGGTTCTGCCCTGGATCCCCCATTAATTAAAAAAAAAGAGAAGAAAGTGACTTTATTTTCCATATTTCCATCCACAGATCGAAGTCCATTGATTTCTCTCTGTGTTCACTGCTGTTTTGACTTTTTTATCATTACCAGAGTCTAACACCTCCCTCCTATCCCATTACTCATCTCTCCTGTCATTAGTCAACGGCATGCTGTGGAGCTTCACCACAAGCAAGGGGAAAGATATTGAGTCTCTCTATTTTCACTTCACTTCAAACATCTGCACGCTTTGCTTAATTGCAAAGCACATTTTGCTTAATTTTTATTTTTAGATAATCAGAGTTTAATTCATTTTTTGGCTGTTGAAAAAGTGTAAGATAACATTTCTGTTCTTTGATCCTGAGTCTGCAAACATACGTCTCGTGCAATACAAAACTGCATCAGGAAAAAACATACATGAAGTATTTGAGACCTGGATACTTATTTTCCAATGGTATTTTTTCCTGTCTGATTGGATCACTTCTCATTACTCTTGTGACAGCATTTCATTACAATTTGGTATGAGAAAAGAAAAAGTCATGTAATTTCCATATGTCTTGTACATTTTTGTGTTTCTGGTATTTTTTTGCTAGTATACATTACTACACTACTGTTTGTAGTCAAAATTATCAGAAGACTGGTTTGAAACATGAGATTCATTCAAATGTGGTGCTGTCTTAAAGCAGACGTAATTCATGGCAAGAGTACGGAGATTAGAGGGTTAATGTGAGCTAACCCATTTCATATAAGATTAGCAGAGGAAGAAACTGAAAATACACACAACACTGATATGAAAATGCTAAAAATATAAATATTCAAATTTCTTCTTTTAAATTACAGATCATTTGATCCTTTAACAAGCAGAACCTTGTATTGGGTGGCAAGGTTTGGTGGCAGGGGGCTTCAGGGTTGATTTCTGTGAGAAGCTGCCAGAAGCTTCCCCCACGTCTGACGGAGCCAAAGCCAGCTGGTGCCAAGGTGGACCTGCCACTGGCCAAGGCCAAGCTCATCAAGGGTGGTGGTAGCACCTCTGGGATAACACAGACAGGAGGAAAAGAAAAAAAAATGGGTGACTAAAGTCAAAGAGTGGACTGAGAATATGTGAGAGGAACAGCCCTGCAGACACCAAGGTCAGTGCAGAAGGAGGGGCAGGAGGCGCTCCAGGTGCCCCAGCAGATGTTCTCCTGCAGCCCATGGTGCAGCCCATGGAGGCAGCCGTGCCCCTGCAGCCTGTGGAGGTCCACAGGGGTGCAGAGATCCACCTGCAGCCCATGCAGCAGGTGGGTGCCCAAAGGAGGCTGTGATGCCATGGGAAGCCTGTGCTGGAGCAGGCTCCTGGCACTCACAAACCCAAGGAGAGAGGAGGCCATGCTGAAGCAGGTTTGCTGGTAGGACCTGTGACCACATGAAAGGGACACATGCTGGAGAAATTCTTGAAGACCTGTAGCCCATGGAAAGGACTCACCTTGGAGATGTTCCTGGAGGACTGCCTCCTGCAGGAGACACCTTAGGCAGGAGCAGGGGAAGAGTGTGTGGAGTCCTGATGTTCATAGTGTCTCAGAGGGGATGGAGCTCACTGTTTTTTGTGTCAGCTGCCTCTGACTTCAGGGATCTTACCTGCTCATCTCAAAATCAGTATACATAAATCTACACTGAGAATTTCAATACCATCTTCCTATTTCTCTGGGTTCTTCCTACAATATAAGCAGCTTTCATGTCCAAGGCTAGCCACACTTCCGTGAGGTGGATGCAGTCTCATTATGAGAATAAAATTACTATATAATGGCAATTGAATATTTACATCCTGATATTTACCAGCACCAGAATATGTCTGGACAAGCATTTACAGCAAATGACTGAAATTACTCTCATCGGTGTTAAAATACATGTTGCTCTTTTTTTTTTTCCTCATCTTCAGTAGCCATGCAGAAAAGGGTTAAAAGGGTTAAAACTAACATTTCATTCCCTTTGTGCAACAGAGAAACCATTTAGCTAAAGAAAATTACAACTAATAATGCTTTGAGTTTTCAAAATTACCTGCAAATGTATTTTGCTGCAGAGCTTGTCAAAAATCTCAAGAATTTCAATACCCAGAGGCTGGGCAGGCAAGCGGAGGATGGTCTGGGAGGAGGAGGAGGCTTGCCTGGGTAACCCAGCAGAGCATGATGTATTATACTGCACTCTGCTGATCCTGTTCTGGGAAGAGTTGGGTATTGCCCACTGCAGGTCTCAGACTAGTGGAAGCTATATTTTTTGGAAGGGCAGATTAACAATCAGAGGACTTTTTTTTTTCTGTCAGCTTGATGTGAGAGGTTTTTTTGATGTTTATCATGTCTTTTTGAAACTCCTCTGTCAGGCAATTTGGATGCTAAAATAAGCTGTGAGGAGGTGGGCTAGTGGTGAAAGAACAAATAGTAAAAAGATATACATGAGAAAGACAAACGGAGATCTCTGTCACACATCACAAAAAGTGCAATAAAAAAAGGTGTAAAAATGGGTTTTAAAAAGTCTGCTAATTTTAAATGTTTTCCTACTTCTGGTGGATTTTTCCAATAGCAAGAATATTCTTTTAAAAAATAATTCTTACATAATTTTACATATTTTAACTGGATCCACTATAAGTATATTTTTTCAAGCCTTCCCCTAAAAATGTTTATTCATATGTAATAAATATAATAATTCTTTAGGAAGTGAATAAAAATGATGAGACATTTTTAACAATATTCTAGTGCTTTCCAGAAATCACAAATAGGGAATCAGAAGTAGAAAACCCTATGATGTCCATGAGTCCTTGATGTAAAGTGAACTTTGGACAGCATTATTTATTGTCTCTCTCATAGTTTAGTCTCTCATAATGTTAGAAGAAATTTAATTTATTACTGACTCATTCAAGCCTTTAGTCTGTTCTTTCATGTTCTATTGAGAAAAGATGTTACTGAATACACTTAAATCAAATTACTGCGCATTTTTTAGAGATCTTTGCTTTTTGCTGAACCCAGAAATTAAATTTATAGAAATACTCTATGCTATTGCCTACCTACATAACGCAACTGCATCACAGATCTCATCTTTATTATTGGCAAAAGCACTTAGTTCTTCAGCATTCAAACTTTAATGTTGAAAAAGCTTGCAAAAAAATTACATTTCCATAGAAGGGTGAAGGGGAGTAAGTGTTTTCTTTTGTCTGTTAGTGCTATGATGCATGAGGTGAGTGGTTAGATTGCTAAGGTTTATGCCTAACATATATTTAGCCTAATTAGCAAATGAGGTCAGCAATTAGAGAGTTGAAGGGAATCAGTTCATGAGCCTAGCTATGTCGTAAAGGTTATAAGGAAAAAAAGCACAAGCTAAGATCTTTGCATTAGCCTTGAGTTGCAGTGATGAATTGCCAGCAAAAAAAAAAAAAAAAAAACTGCTACAAAACTTCCTCACAGAGGACAGAAAAGCCATTTGATCAATGGCTTTGATCATTGCAGTGGCTGATCAGCAGGGTAATGACATGGGAAATTACATATGCATTGAGCACATCCCACACATCATCTGCTAATCTGGCCTCCATCTGGCAGGTGGGGTGGGCAGGGAAGTGGGGGTGCTCTGCTATCTCTTGGGGGTGTCACCACAGGCTGCCTCCTTGGTGCCAGCAGAACCTGTGCAAGAAAACAGCACAGATTTGATCCCCACCACTGTTTGAGGTTTTAATCCTCATTTTGCATGGTAGTGTACAACTTCTCTGGCTCCTCCACCACCTGCAAACTAAGCAGGATAGATGGTCTAAACCCCTTGAGCCACCCATGAGCCATCATCTTCAGTAGTCCTGGAAATACTTCAGAGTGTTCTATAATCCAGTTTCTGGACATGAATCACAAAGGGAGGAACATAATATAAAGGGATAAAAGAGAAGCTGTCTTTAACGAGCACATGGCTCTCTGTCATAACAAATTACCCTGTGATGCTCATGATTAATTGTGCTGCCACTTGTTGTATGGCAGCACAGTAATGCAAGCCAAATAGGCACAATGCAAGACTGTCTGCAAAATTAGTAAGCTTTTTAAATGTAATATTTATCACTGTCTGCCAGATGTGACAATCCTTCGACATATATGCGATCTTGCTCGCGGTGTCCTGGATTAAAATGGATCATATAGAGTCCTGGTTCAGTGCAGGGCCAATGAACCTATATAAACTGATGAGCCAGAAGGTGCTACAAATTAAAATGAATTTGTGCCAAACTCTCTTAAGCTGTTTGTGATATTATTGTGTTCCACTCTGCCTCTTTTTAAGATATTCTGTCACCATGCTTTTCCATGTGCGTCATCTTCTTTCATTCTTTGCATACATTTTCTTGCAATTGAGATATTTTTTCTTTCTTGTGCCCAGTACTTATATTTTGCACCTGTTTACAGTTTACTAATGTGGTGCTATTAAAACTGAGTCACAGTAGCACCACAGAAACCCCAGTCCAAAGAGTCCAAATTCTTTGTTGAAATCAAAGTATCGGTTATGCGTGAAGATTGCAGATCAGCCCCAGGTACTCTGCTTCCTGGGCTTACAGCATGATTGCTCTACATCAGGTAATAAGCTATTGAGATATATGTTAAGAAAAGCATATAATCTGAATAAAAAAGTTTCTAAACTACCACATCATGCTGCCTATTAATAGCTCATCACCTGCTGTCATTGATTATGTTGCTTTTCATTATTTTTCAAGGGAAATTTCTCAAATTTTTCAGAGCTTTTTTTTCAGAGACAAGTCTAAAAATTAGGTCCATGATGGACCATGTTTCTGGAATGTTATTAGGAATCCAGATAGCCTTTGAAGATTTGGGCTTTGATACTTACTGAGCTTTGAACTCCCTGGGGCCCTACCACAGGAAGGACAATCCAGACAAACTGCTTTTGAGAAATTCTCTTTCTAACATTAAGGGAGGCTATAACCTCAGGTTCTGGAGTAGACACAAACATTTTTACGCTCCAGCCCGACTAACTACACAACCACTGAACATTTTTTCCACTCCCTGGAAGAGCAGGTCAGGAACAGAGTGATGTGGGTTTGTCTGAGCACTGTAGGCACCGCAGAGCTACGCAGAAAGTCACACCATCTGCTTTTACACAACTGTGTCTGCAGACCTAGGAGGGCAAGGTTTTTAATGGTCTACTCAGCAGAAGAATATGGTGTTTTTGATGAGTAAACTGCAAAAAATCAGGACAAAGTGGTTTGCAGAGTTGTATAGTAGAGCAAACTAGGACTGGCTTACATGGACCAGAGAGACCATGGTCTATCTAAAAGCGATTCAACTTCTAATTCTTCTGTCAGTAAAAATGATATAAAGGACTATGTTTTTCTGCTCAAATCAGTTATTGAAAAAAAACCTATGTATAGAGAGAGGTTTAGAATAATTATTGCAGCTCTGAAGTTTATCTGAGATGAAAGAGATGGATTTTCAGAAGAAACACTGAACCTCTGCTTCTGGAAGGAAATGCATTATTTAATTTATTAATGGAGGGCATAAAAGAACCAAGTGAAAAGCAGCAAAGAGAAAATTTAGGACAAATAGTTGTAAAAATAGTGACCCAAGTCCTTTCCTGTATGTCCCATTTTGTTTTTTTTTTTTTCAATTAAATAGGGGAACCACTAGTAGTGCAGTAGGAAAATATTCAGCAGTGACAGATGGAGACATGAAAGGATTCATCAGAATTATCTGTGACATCACTTAACTTTTTTAATACTTGAAAAAGAAAATTCCTTCTTTCTGGAAGCCTTAATTTTACTCCTTTTTTTTACTGATTTTTTTTTTTTTCCATAATGAATTCTTGAATTATTTGGTTAGTAGGTGTCTGGTTCACATATGGACCTTGACATTTATAATCTGTGGAAATGCACCAAGGCTGACTCCAGTTCATACTATTTTTTCTGCAGCACAGAGCTGTGAAATAAAAAATTATTAATTCTGGATACATGATATATTGTGTAAGTTAGGAAAGAACCCACCCACGCTAGTGTTCCACTACTAAGGGAAACAATGAAATGTGTGTTTAATAAATCAAAGCCCATTTCTGAGCTTTAGCATTTGACCCACTCCATATTACTCCCAAGGCAGGAAAGTAAAAGCTCAGTGTTAAGAATATAGCAGCACACCTTTTATTAAGTGAAAATGAAAGAGAAGAAAGTAATTCTGTCTTTCTAATGCACAATGAAGAAGCCAGCAAAATTTTTATAAAAGGATTCATTAGCCAGGCCACAGCTTTCAACCCAGAACCAGGACACGCAGGTTCACTTGCCTTAAGAGGGTGTAAGTGCATATCTCTCTTCTTGGAAAGCTTTCTTATCCCTTGGCAAAAGGCTGCTCTGAGACTTGAGGGGTACTCCTTTCCTCACCTGCTGAAAATCTAACACTGCAAAAACTTCAGGTTACTCTCGGCCAAAAAAATGCAACGGACTGTTGACTGGATATTCATTTGAAAGAATAGGAGAGTTGGGCTCCAGCTAGGCTTGATAATTCATTTTATGCAACTTACTCTTCATTATTAAATGCTGAAACAGTGTTTCAGAACTAAGTCTGTATGTAGGATACAGAAAAAGCTGCAGGCTGCCATTCTACTGTGTCTCTTTTTCTCTGTGAACCCCGTCTTCTGTCCTGCACTGTGGGGAGGAAAAAGAAGGTTTCACATCATGTTATAACTGAAATGCCTTTGGGTGTCCAGGGAAGGGGCCTGCAAGAGAACATCAGGAACAAGAGATATCTCTGGAGCCTGTATGTTGCAGGGGTAGTTTGTAGCTGACTGAGAAGATTCTGAATGTGCGACCAAGTCTTGTACAAGGTTCATAAGCCTTGTCACGGATCTGTATGAGTTACATTTGACTTAATTTTAATCTGGTTATGATTTTAAAATGCTTTTTAGACAAGGTAAGAGATCTTGCAAATAGATGTGACATAATTCAGAAGGTATTTTTTATAATTTTTTTTTAAAACCCCATTGAATAATATCTTACCTGGAGCTGTCCAGTAAAGTATTGAAGTACTTTTCCAAAACTATTAATATTCATTTACCCTTAAACATCCTTATTCCAAGATTAGCTAGATCCCAAGATGCAAATGACCACACTTCACTGAAATGTTTTATATTCTCCCACACAGCTCCTACACACATTTTCATAAAATTGGTTTGCATCACTCTTGCGCTATCTTCAAGGACCAAATCCCGTCATTTTTGCTCAGGTTCGTGATGCCTCACTCTGCAAAAAGTCACATTAATTTTGAGTGCTTCCTCTTCTCACGCCTCTCCTGAGCTACAAAATCAGAGTCTTTCAGCAACACACTTGACACTGACAGCAATTAAATCTGAGAAGTTCTGCCAATAATCCTTCATTCCTCGAAGTGTACTGACTTCACTGTGAGGTGGGGTGTACTGTCAGGCTGTGCACAGCCCAGAGCAGCAGGCAGCCCGCCTGGCAGTCCTCCAGTGCCTCGCTACCTCAGGTTGAGTTACTGTTTCCTTATCTTGCGTGTAAAAATTAGTTTCTTCATGTGATATACCGTGTTCAGGCACTGCGGTGATGAGCACCAAGGAAATGTATTATGGAAAAAAATGCGTATGTGAGTGGAACAGCAGCTGTTGCCAGACCTTCTATCTGTGTCTGGGTTTTGCTGCTACTTGAGGGAAGCAATGCAGAAGGTCCCGTTATGCAATGCAGAGCTGTAGGCTATGTAAATCAGATGCAGTAAAACTTGACACCAAGCAAAGCATAACTTTGACCCTGTTCCAAATGGATTATTAAACACCACAGTAATTTTCCCTACAGCACTGAAGTCTGAATCAATCCTAATACAGACATCATTTACCCTAGTGTGATTCTATTGATTTAACACAGTTTTGCATCAATGGGGGCAGAAAAGGGTCATGAAATTAGCTGTAGGTGACTTGCTGGTGTATAATCCACTCTTAAACACTAAGTATAAATGACTAATTTCATGTTGGTTAAGCAACCTTCACTCTTTTTTTTTAAAATGATAAGAATTTTAGTGATATTTAGTATGCCTCAAAAGAAGGTTATTCTTTATTCAGATGCCCAGCAATGGCTTTAGGTTGCAGTGATTATGGCTAATACATCTAATCCTGTCAGAGGAACAGAGGGCTCACTGGAGTTCAGTAGCATGAGAAACTAAATGCTATCTAATGCCACAGTGTAAATATACTACATTTGGAACAGCCCCTAAGATACAGTTTTATTGTGCAGTCATCTGATTCATACCTAATCTCAAGCAAGAAAAATATAAGGGTGAGCCCTTACATTTTCTGCTTATTTATAATTATCCTCTTTCATATTCCTTGTGATTATATTGATTAAAGTTTTCTTTCAGTTTGTCTGTAGCTGAAACACATTTCTCAATTATAGAAGTTGACTTTATTCTGTCATTTCCTTCTGTCGTCAGCATATACTTAATGTTTGTTTATAAGGATGAAAGTGAATTTTCTTACAATGCAATCACTGACAGAGCTATTAAAAACTGCATTTTCTCTCAGCATTTTCCTGACATTGCTGAATTTGGGTTCTCTGAACACAAGAGATAGAGCTTTACTTGTAAATAAATTTTTCACATTTCTTTTAACAAACAAGAATGCACAGATGCACATATATACAACTTCCATGATTTTAAAAAGTCGTGTCCCATAATTTAAATTTTTTTAATAGATAACAGGCAGAAGATATAGACAGTCATGAGCTACCTTATGATAAGACTTAGGTTAAAAGTCTTTGATTTTAGGTAAAAATTGGTTTTAGGTTAAAAATCAATTCCTTATGTAGTGAGATTTTAAAGTATAAGCAGAGAGGACAGAGAAAGAACAGAAAGGTCTTTCCCAGGTGAAAAGCAGCAATATCTTGACAGCTTTTACCATGAAGCACAAAAGATGTTAGGTTCCTGGCTCTCCCACTCCAGAGATCTTGAGACTGTGATACCAGCTATGGCTGTAACATTATGAAATCCTCGGTAAGTATGGTCTGAAAGGAAGACAGCAAACCAAGTGCAGAAAACAGGGAGAAAACACCACTTTCTCCTCAAAGCCCACCTTGTCTCCTTCACTAAACACTTGAGCACGTTCCTTCTGTTTCAGGCTGACAGATTCCTGTGCCCAGCCGAACCTGAGGTGCAGCTGTGCCTCAGAGAGGATGTGTGGAAGAGGTGTCGGGGTTTCTAGCGCAGCTTTGCCCTGCAGAAGCTGCAGCCCAGTGGCTCGTGTTCCCCCACACGTGCAGGGTGATGCTGCCCGAGCACAACCCAGTGCCACAGCAAACCCTCTGCTCCCCCTGTTCCGTTTGGGCCTCTTTGCTTCGCCTTTCGGAAATATTGGATTAACATATGAAACAACAACAGTGATAATAAACATCTGGGAAACAGGCAATTCTGTGCAATTGAAGTGTTGCTGCTCCATTTTGACTGAGAAATGTGCTGCAGTCTGATCCTTCTGGCTCTGAGAAAAACACCGCAGTTCAGCTCGCCATTTCCAAGATGTATTGCTGTAGAAAGCCCCTTCCCACTGGCGAGGGCAACAGAAGGGATCCCATAAATTCTGCATGCATACCCTGACTGCCAAATCTCTTTTAAGGCTTCCTTGCTCAGTCAGTGGATTCTTCAACAGGCTATGTCTAAAACACCTCCTACTTTACCAAAAGGGTTCTGCTATCCCATATGATCATTAAGAAAGGTAGAAATTTATTTCTCCTATAATTCATAGGTATTCTTTGCAACTAAAAACTAAAAACGTAGAGTATATTAATAAAATCATTATAAATGTTGTTGTTCTGCCCTTCAACAACTTTTCTGCAAATAATGAGGACAGGAAATAAATTTGCTTCATTTCATAAACCTGTACTTGCAGGAAGTTACAGTCCCTATGTTCCTGTGTTGTTTCACCAAATTAAAGTTAATGTCTTGAATTCACTATGCCAACACATATTCATTTTGCAGCTTCCTAATATTTTAAAATCCAAAATTGCATTGTTAGGTGCCTATTCACATTTTAATTCTGAGACCTACAAAAATAAGTTCTTTTGTTTACACATCAACGATTCTGATATTATATTTCCAGCCATGATATTTTCTATTAAAATTATGGAATTGCCATCAGTAAGCCAATATACATATATATTTCACATACAGAACAGCTCCATCCCTAATGTAATCTATATTTTTCACTACTGAAAAGGATCTGTATTTGTTTCCTAAATATAGGTAAGCCTTTGTGTTTTACCTAACATAGTCTAATTATACATAATGAAAAACTGCATATAGCAAGCATTTTTCTAATTTGCGACTTGAGTTTACTTTTAATAAATAAATCCATTCCCAAGGCTATTTTAGGTTCTCATCAGATTTCTGTTTCTCATAGAAAGAAGGAGGGTGAGCGAGGTGGAAAGTTTTTTCCCTCACTTCCTGAGTTCCATGTATTTTGTCTTTGAAAAATAAAACTTGGAGGAAGCAGTTACAAGGAAAGGGAAGATTTGAAACCTTGCATCACAGAGCAAAGAGAAGAAAGGTCTCGGGTCTTTCTGCAATTGCCTGAGGTCTCCTTCTGAGAAATTGGGGCTAAAGGGCTTCTGGAAGAATGTCAGTGTCCTCCCCCTGCCTCCCCTAAGGAGGTTGCTGTTGTCAATAGTATGCAGAAAATGATACAAGGACCTTTACTTTCTCCTGACAGTTCCTTTCATGGGAATTTCCTCAAAAAATAGAAAAAACATAATTCCCTGAAAATTTAATTCAGAGCTGAAGTCCCGTGTTATTCAGGTACGTGATTCTTTCCTCATTCTCTGAAAAGAAATTAAAGCAAAAAAGGGAATGGGCTGAAATAATCCATTGGAAAGGCCATAAGTGGGTTTTGGACTGGAAAAAAGTGCTCAAACACTGGCAATCCTTAAAAATACATCAAGAAATTTGATCATGAGCTTAGCTGCCAAAATGCCATCACTACTTAATGCCTTTCCTTCTCCATCATCCTTTGCCATTTGAACAACTATTCTTGCATTTCCAGTCCTTCTCTTGCCCAGATCTTTGATGTATATTGCACTTCTTATTTTAACTTTCCTAATCAAAATAACTTCACAACTCTCCAAACCCTCCTACACTACTGAGCCCATTTCCATCCCCTGATTATTTTTCTGCCTCACTTTCCCAATGGAAGTCATGTAAATTAGTTCTTAAACTTTGGAGATACATTCCTGATGGGTGGATTTTTTTAAGGTTCTAATTATTCCTTTCATTTTCCAAGACTGACACCTCTTTTTCTTTTCATGTGGTACTACTTTGGCAGTGGGAATGCTGTATGCAATTGTGCTTTTCCTGTATTTTTCCATATATATTTAGTACTTAAAGAATGATTTTAAAAAGTAAAATAATGAATTTGCCAGCTCAAGTAGTCACAAACACTTGTGCCTCCAGTCAAAGAAAGGAAGGTTATTCACTCAAAGGCAAAACACTACATTACCAAGCTAAGAGAGAAAATCATTGCTTTAAGTATTGCTTTGTAAGGACAGAAAGAAGAATGTTCAGGTGTGCTGATTGAACAATGTTGACAAACATGGATAATACAGTATAGAAACAGTCCCTAAATCTACAACTAATCCAGGAGGAATAAAACACTGAAATAACGCTTGAAAATTTAACCTGTGTTTTGTCCCATTAGNTTTTTTTTTTTTTTTTTGAGGTTTAACTTCACCTTAAGTTCGCAGGTGCTCAGTGTAAAAAAATGTTAAGACATGCAATTCAGTTTTATATTAATGCATTATCTTGCTCTTAAGACATTCATGAAGACTTTGTTCCTCAGCCATTATTTTAGATAGATGTTATGCAGGGATTTTTTCTAAGATATTAGTGCTCCACAGAAGTTCGTGCTGAAAGGGTGTTCTGTGTTTTCATATGGTTAAATCACATTTATAACACAAGTATCAATCTTAATAAGAGGGAAAAATTCTGCATTGTTCAGGTCAGCTGCCACAGTTATTACCTTTTGGAAAGGCTAGGAAATTTTTATGTTTTTTATTGATCTCCCTTCTGGTCTGAGTTGCTGTTCAATAGCTGAATTACTAACCTAGTTATTTCATTGTAACAAGAGATAAACGATACTGCTTTTAGACCTACAGTGCCTTATTTCAGATTCTGGGCTCCCGAAACAGGTTCAGACAATACTGGTTCAAGCTAAAGGCTATTCCTTCTTTGTGAGGGACATATCAGCCCCTTTGAATGTAGAGTCACAGAATGGACATATATGCTGTTTGTGTTTGCCAACAAAGGTCAGAAGGCAAATATTAACATTCAAGAACATTCAGTAGTTTGGAAGCTGCCTGGAGGATATGTCTAGCAACTTAAGGCTCAAAATCCTGCCTCCATCTGTCTACTGCCAAAGCACAGTAAAATATGCCTATGCTCCTTATGTTACCACTCAGAAATGTCAAGATAGTAACCTTTCAGGATGAATCAGAGAGAATCACTTCTGAAAACAAGCAGTGTAATCTTCTGGTTTTCTCCTGTGAGCAGAGGTCTGTACCATAAGAATAACATGCAAATTTCATAAATCTAGTCACCTAGAACAGCTTAGTCACCCAGAACAGCTAGAAGCTGCTTAAATGTCAGGTGGAGGTGTCCTATTGACAACATCATTCTCGGTCATGACCCAACTATGCCATTGTTTGAGCACAGACCCTAGTGTCTTAGAGTGAAAACATTATCAATATACCTAATTCTTCTGATGCATTATTGTTTTTTCAGTCAACATATGCAGGATTTGATTCTGGTTTTGACTCTGAAAAGGTCTAGATTCCTGTAAGTGTTGCAACAGTTTGTGTAATTTTCCTTATCTCTTTCTGGCTGTGTGAGATCAGAAGAGGAAAGAAATTAACAGAATGGATGAAGGCACTCCTTAAGCAATAAAAGTGGGTCCGAAGGTGATGAAAGTGCTCTTGGGCACATTCACTCAGTGTTATGGCAATGACACAACGTTGACCAGTAATGACCTCTCTGCTGCCACTACTGATGGTCTAACATCATCAATTTGTAATTATAAGTACTGAAAAGAATATCAAAGTCTTCTCAAGCCAGTCAGGTAAGTGAGAAAAAACAGAAAAAACCAGCCCTTTATCAGAGCTTTATGCAGTCATAAAATCTTCCATAGCTACAGGACACAGATACTTGAAGACAAAACCACTCATATTTTGCTTTCAAATGATGAAGAGCTTAGGAGAACTGGCTAGCTCTTCTGTAATTTCTATGCCCAGCAAAATAATTTATTCAGCAGTTAAGTAAAGGTACAGCTGAAAGTTATCCTATTTTCCTGACCAGGGCAACAACCAGTTACAGAAGTCTACTTTTCGTTCTTTTCTCCAGGCCTTATCTCTCTGCCACTTGTAGTGCCCTAAACCATGCACTCTTTTACTTATATTTTAACAGTTACTTACAGCATACCTATTTTTTAAACAGAGATGGGAACAGAATAATTTTTTCTGACCTACAAAGATCACGGGAGACAATAAACATTCAGTTCCTGAATGCAATCTTTTCAACAGTACAATTTGCCACTTGCATCATTTAAAAAATAAATATAGTTGCCACAGACCCACATATGAAAATCAGAGTGAAATACCCAGATGGAACCACATATGCTGACATTTTCCTGCGTCATCATCAAATCAATCTTGGTTAAGCACGCAAAATGAAGAACCTTCTCTTCAACAAGGATTATGTTGTGCTTATTGTCTACAAACATGAAATAAATAATTGATTACCTGTCAAGTACTCTGAGCTCCTGCAACCTCTTTTTTAAAGTAAAATCAGAGCAAATGAGACTTAACACCTCAGTCAGAATATGTGTCTATTATTCTGCACTATTTTGATTTTCTGCTTGTCCCTTTGTGAGGCCTTCAATTACAGTGCTGTAGGTCCCATCTTCTCCATACATATGCAACAGAATTACTCAACCCTTTTGACACCCTCTGGTCTGTATGTGGTTTTGTGGAACAGAATTTTTCTCTCCACTGCACACCATACTCAAAGAATACTTTTTCTTAACCTTCTTTTAGGGTTGAGCCACAGTATAGCTGCAAACGTAGCACTGACTTACTCAACTAAATTTCCAAGAATGAGAATTTTGAGCCTCATTTTTCTTGCCTGTATTTTGCCTGCTGCATGGACCAAAGCTAGCATGAACCTGTCAACATCGCAGTCTGCCGCGGAGGACAGAAATGACCAATAAAATAAGCATATTGAATTAGTTTAGGATTTGACAAAGCAGTAAGACTACAACTACCACTATGCCTATCTATTCTATATTAGAACAGGAATCTTATAATTGGCCATCCCAGAATCACTCATCCTTTCCACAGCCACCAGAACCTGTGACTGACTAAGAATGTCAGCACATGCTGGACAGCTGAGCAAAGGCAAGGGTCCTGATGGGCTTGAACTGACAGGACCTGTCCACTTTGGAATGTAGCATTTTTCCCAGTGGCCCTGCTGCCTCATCTTGTTCCACAGCTACAGGTCTGTGCGGTCCTTCACATGTCCATGGCGTATTACCCAGCACTGTGGCAACACTTGTCAGAACTCAAGCTGGTTCAGTGCCATGAAGTTGTTACCTTCTCATACAGCCATTCTGGCCCCACACACGTCCTGAGGCAATATTTACCTGAGTTTAAAACCAAAATCAGTCTACACCAAAGTAGTTACAGAGGAAGTACATTATTTCTTTTGGCATAGCTATGCTCAGATTTTCTTCTGCAAGGCCATTTCCCTTAGAATGGCATGACAGTGAATAGCAAAAAAGTGGAGAGCACCTCATTATACAACTCTGTGGGCTACCTGCATACCGAGGAAGCTACCATATAATGCTGTACATAACATTCAACATATAAAGTGAGAAAAATTAGATTGAAATATCTTTTTTTTTCCTTTTTCCATGTAAGTAATTTAGCCGGATGGTACCAGGTAATCAGTTTGAAAGCTGATACAGATGCAGCTTGATGAATAGCTCGGAATGGAAATGGTGTTTCTTTCTGAGACCATTCTTTCTTTAACATTCCACAGACTGTTTCAAACTCCTAAGGTTTTGATTGAAATAAATCACACGTGTATTTAAAGTATGTCCTTTACTGCCACAGCAATCACTGGACTTTCAAGCCTTCAGCATAAGAAATTAGGCATGCAGCAGAGGACTTAGCTTAAATTTAAGAAGAAATGCTGTGTTTCCATCAGACAATTTTCCCCTGTGCATTCTCCAAACTGATTTTATCTTTTCAGGAAGGAATAGCTCAATGCTTAATTAACATTATTTCTTAGGATTAGTATTAAGGATTACAACTGAGTAGTGTATTTCTGAAGTATTGGGAAGCCCACCAGCTCACTTTTAATGAATAGCACCAGGGAATATGGCAATATGTGGTTGCTTGTACATCAATGTCCCCCGAGATCAGCATCCCCTTGTCCATAAGACCTACTGATTAGAAAACCTTCCTTGTCATGGGTTCTTTACCTGACTGGGTTCAAATCCATGTAATCTGTGAATTGTAAAGTCCTAAACACCCTGCTAGCTACAAATGAGGATTATTTACCTTTTCTTTGTAGTACTACCAAAGTAAAATAAAATCTTTGTAGTACTACCAAGAAGGAAGATGGGTCACAATTCCATGGTTCAAGAGTGAGAGCACTAACCTGATACTGGGAGAGCTAACTTTTTTCTCTGCTCTGAGAACTACTTAGAGGCCATTTATCCAAGTGTTACATGAAGAAGAATTAAATTCACTCATCAGTAGAGCCTTGAATAGAAAGCTACATATCTGTGAAGGAATGCTCCAATTTCATATATTTCTGATAAGAACATTCACAAAATTTATATCTGCATTTGACAGTTATCATTTTCTTCTTCCCTTTTCAGAATGTAATACGTGTTCTTTGTATTGTGAGACTGTTCTCTCTAGCTAGACTAATCCAGAGAAAAGGAGGAAAAAAACCAAGAGAGAGACTCACTGACCAAAAGTTGAATGTGAACATTTTTATGTACAACAGCTTCTGGCAATATACACCTGTTTGTCAGTTCTCCCATGGCTGCCTTTCTCTGAGATGCCATGTATCTAAACATTAAAGAGGCCTTTGATTGAGCAGACTATTTACAGAGAGCATTCTACCCCATGCCTGCAGATTGTCTTGCCATTTCAACACATGCTCTCACATCCAAGTTCTACAGAGGTTTTATCATTGTAACAGCAAACTACAAATGGAAATTCCCAGAAGGTAGAAGGTCACTGTATTTTAACATGAAAAGAATTGAATTTTGAAATATATGTAGACAGAAGAAAACAAAAAAATTATTAAAGGAATAATATAACTGGTGACAAAGTCAAAAGTTTGAGAAACATGACTTGTCTCCACCTCCCTTCTTCCAGGAAAATGGGGCTTCCAGATGAATTGATACAACATTCAGATGAATTAGCTGCTCAAAAATATATCCAAACTAATGTAAATCAAATTATGCAATGGCCATGACTCTCCTCCTCTACAAAAACCTATAAAGTGAATAAAAGAATTAATTATAAGGCTGTAGACACATCATCAGAAAACCTGCCTTGCAATCTATTTGCAAAGTTCAGAATCAATTACAGTAACAGAATGGAAAAGCTAAGTGTTGATCATATTAAATTGCATAAACTAAAGGCACACATACCTGAACCTACTACAGAGAATACAAAATAAGGTAATACTTAGAAAAATACCATCTTAGGATGTATTGTGGGAAAAAAAAATTGTGCCAGGGAGTTATTTTCTTTATTTTTCCGTGAAAAAATTTAGGGACCATTCCACAATTCTAAAGAAAGAAAATTATCTTTGCAGAATTTAGAGGCAAAGAAAGGAAAGTTCAGCTCTAATGCATACAGAACTAAAGGTCAATTGAATGTATTGGTCAACCCTAAATGTTCTGCAAATGCAGTTACTTGGTTGTCCCATATATGTTGGCTATTAACCACATTGAGAAGCAAAACCACTCAATAGAAATCACTGTAGCTTCATAATTCTTTTTTTAATTTTGGACATATTTTTCAGTGGTAAAAGGATGAGGGTAATAGTAAATAGATGTATGATACAGGGCATTGCTTCTTAGCTCTCTGCAACCAAAAGGATTCCCCTTGCATTCATCCAGCTCTGGTTGATGTTCAGATATCATTGATTAATTTAGGGTAAGAAAGTTTACAAGTTAGTAATAGCTCTCCATTTGCATTTTGTCTTTCACTGTTACACTAAAAAAAATTCCAATGCTCCAGTGATTCTCTTTTTTGTCATTTAACCAAGACCTGAATCATGGAGTTATGCAATAACCTCTGGGCTTATTGCTAACACCTGTAGCTGTTTATGAGAGCAAAGTGTCTCATCCACTTACCCATCACTAATTATTATTTAATGGTAAATGCATATCAACAGAAACTCTTGTACCTGTGCTCTTTCCAGCTGTATGAATAGCTGCCTAATTTCTGCTTTGTGACATTTGAGTATTTTATTCCCTGAAACCTATCTATCCATTTTCCTTAAATTTAAAAGTCTTTATTTAAAGAGATCAAGGGGAGAAAAATCACCCTGTGAATTCCATAAAAAAAATAAAATTGCGTATGGCTGTTCCAAAAGTACATTATTTAAAAATAAAACTACTGCAGTAAAACTGAATTAGGAAAGATCTCTACTTGAAAGAGAGTTAAATATACCTAAAATTTTTCAGGAGCTGTGGCTCTCTGAAAAGGCTACTTTCTCAGGTTTATACCAGGCTGATGTAGGGATTGTTACCTTCTTTATGTTACTAATGTACCTAATCGAATGAGAAATATGAATATTGGTCTAAGATGTGACATCAAAAATTTTTAGGTTTTTATAAATTTCATATCAATATAACGTGATGTGATGGTAGGAGTTTTAACAGAATAAATATAGCTCTAAATTCATGGGGGGTTTTTCTCCCATTATTCTATATGCAGTTTTAGTTATTCCTAGTAATAGGGTATCTCTAAAAATCATTTACTACATCTAAGTGAAAATGTACTAGAATCATGATCAAACTAATCATAGAAATGTACTCCTAAAATATATATATATATGGCAACATATTAATTCTAATTGCTTGTTAATTTTATAGCTAGAGAGTTAATAAGAGCTCAGTAGTAACTACTTTTGTGGTGCCGAATACAAAATGGTACAGCCTAGATAACTGTTCATATAAATTAACAGGAGAAAATGGTGAATATTTAAAAGAGCAGTTGAAATTAAAGTTGTTGGAAAAAGATGTGACTATGAGACCAAAAAACCCACATTATTTGATGCCTGGCCTCCTGATGTAGTTTTTGCCCAATTCAGTATGTTTCCGCTACTTTTGCTACATGACGATGTGACTGAGATCCCAGCACAAATATTCTAATCTCTCAAAAGGCAACAGTATCAAATTCTTCAGAGTTTATTAAATCATACTACTCATTTATACTGATGTGCAAATGTTATCTTTGTGATAATGCACTAAGAAAGTACAGAGCAAGCATGACATTGCAATTAAGAACTTAACCTCCTACTTCATCCACAGATGCTGAAAGGCAGGCAATTTATTTTCAAACTGATTTTCTCTTGAAAAGGAGTGGAAGAATATCCAAGCCTGGTTAATAATGACGGTTGCACTCTTTGGGAGTAGGAGATTCTTAGGGCAAATGAACTAAAGGGAAGGAAAGGCAGAAAGTGGAGTAAAGGCACAGAACAGGAGCAAAGATTAGAAGGACCAGAGTAAAATGAAGTTGAAGTTGGCAGAAACCACCGTGAAGAATTACGTTGTTACAAGAAGCATATCACCACAGGCAAAAGGAATACATTCAAGGGTAAATTTCCCAAAACCTAGGTAAATAATTTAGCTGTTTCTCTCCGACTGGCTCCACAGTCTTGCAGTCTTCTAGAGAGACTACAGAAAAGATGGATGGATCCCATTCTTCTCACAGTGTCTCAATCTGTTTTTTAAATTTCACAAGAAATTATCAATTTATGAGGAAATGAAAGTGTTTGTTCATTCACGCTCAGTTGCGTGGCACAAATACCTGATGTGCACCATTAATTATTCCCACACATTGTGGGACTCTACACATGACTGTTTTGACTTCACTTGAAAAGTAAAGTGCTGTATCAAATGGAAGCAATGACTTCACCACCATATAGAATGTGAGTTAAAATATATATTAAATTAATATATATGATAACACAACATAAACTAACCTAAGGAACCATTCAAAGATGGAAAAAGATAGACTGAAAGCTCTGATCTCAGGTCAGCATTCTTTATAATGCAAACATTATCAGAGTGCCTCCTGGGCATATTGCTGCAAAGCAGCTATCAAGACATAGCAAGACCAAAGCTGCACAACAAACAAGTGTCAATGACAAGACCAAAGTCCACTTGTCTAAAAATCTGAATGCCTGGGGCGTTCATCAGACTGCACAGTCCCCCAGAATGAGTTACACTGCACTCGTTCTTTCCTCAAAGACAGTCACTTAAAAATTTGACAAACAAATTCTTATGAGGGGAAACACATTAAGAGAAAGTAGCCCTGGATTTGGCGGTTTTTCTGGAGATGCAACTTTTGGCTACAAATTTCCAGTATAAATCACATCGCTTCTCTATGAGTCTGATGCCTTAATTGCTAAGACCACTAATCCTATTTCCCTGACAGTATCTGCAGCATTATAAGTGATCTGGTACTGCTTTAGTCACATCAAGTATGTAATAAATTACCCATGACAGTCAGGGGATGTGTCAGGATCTCTTATTCCCCAAACTCCAGCACATTCCTGGGCCTAAAAAAAGCATGTTGGTAGACTCCCAGAAGAGCAGGATGATCTTTTTGTTGCTCTCTTCTAATGGTTCCCCTTTTAAACAAGGTCACTGTCCTAAATCAAGCATAAAGCCATCGTGCCTGACTGAAGACAATCCAAGTGCCTGACAGTTCTACATGAAGTACAGTACATAACCAACACGTGCAGCCAGTGCACAGATCGTAGGCAAAACAGCAAACTCAGGAGAAATTTGTTGAGCATGCAGGTACTCCACGGCCCACTGGCAGCAGGAGGAATTCAAGCTCTTAATCAAATTTTAAGTTATTTGTATGAGAACACACTCTGCATTATGCCTCACCAAAGACTTTACTGATGAAATAAATGGGCATTTCTAAATGATATTTACATTTATGCTTTAAGATGAAATATCTTTAAATACACTCTTTGTATCTTTGCAAAGAAATAGAGTACTGCAAAAGTTACAAAACAAGTATAAACAGCCTCATAAAAGGACAAATTTCAGAGTATACTAAAAATGGCTACATACAACAGAATTGTTTAGCATTGTTCTCTAGTGTTCCAAATACCAAACAGGGACTGTAAACACCTCTGTTGCTGCCTCTTTGAAAATATGCTGGTGTATATCAGTCTTGCTGTTAACCTTCATGAGCTGCCTTGGGACTTAATCCAAAGTTACGTCTCCAGGAATCCCATATAAAGTTATGAGTAAAATAAGCATGTATCACGGAAGTTCCTTTTCAGCCTCACAGAATTTCCCACTAGAGTCTTACCGTTCCCAACATATGGAAATTAAGAGTGAACACAGCCAGCAACATAGACTATGACAAACAAAATATGGCATACAACATTCTTTCATTCTTAAAGGTAGTACTGATATCAGAGTAACATACACCCACAAGGTGAACCTAACCCTCTTCATTTTTCTCAGCTTTTCAATCTGTAAAAAATCTCTTTCAGTATTCAACTGAATAGGAAAATAAAAAAGAATTAATGCTCCTGTCCTGTTCAGGGCTTATTATATTCTTGATAGTTACCAGCTATAGAGGATGCACTTCAGTGCTTTCTGGGAGTTAATCATGCTCACTGCTAAAAGCAGCTTGTAAACAACCTCAAAATGCATCGGTTATATACTCCTAATTTCAAGTTTGAAGGCACCATTTAAGAATTTACATCAACTTCTTTCCTTGATCTGTCAGAAAGCTCTGATTACTGGATACCTTGCTGTCCTTGCTCAGAAAACACGCTAGGGTAGATACACTGCAGCTTCAGGAATAACAACAAATTCAGGTAGAAGTAATAAAATACCTTTAATATCTAATTTATTTTGTCTCTTTTATTTCCCAGTGTAAGATTGATGATTCAGAGCAGATCCACTGCAACATGGATTGAAAAAGTGGTCTGCCTGTCTAGCTGGAAAAAATATTTTACTTTCAGAAGTTGTTACCATAGGACAGAGAAAATAGCTATCCAGCAATTATGCATCAAAAGTGCCTGTCATATGTCCTTAGTATTGCTGTCTCCCACACACTTCTTACTTCTTTTATTCAATTCATGGATGGATGAAGAGCCCTGTAAAGTACGTTTTGTGTCTAGAACGCTGTTGAAAGGTTTCTCTCTGCCACCTGCGCAAAGAATCTGTGACAAACTATCATGATGACAGCTGAACATATATTAATTTTTTGAGAAAAAACCCCAACTTTAATGTTGTCAAAGTGTTAGTGTATCAAATTAGTGCTTTCAATATCAATTTTGCACTTTTAAGACTCATTCACTTTATTCTTTTTACAATTTTTACATGTGAGAAGGGCAAAATTTCTAATCACACAAAAACTTTGAACAGCTTTTGCTTGAGCTTTTAACTTAAGGAGCATAACTCTTTCTGACCCTTTGAATGTACGAACAGCTAAGTAAGAACTATGCAGAGACTGCAGAAAATGCTAAAGGGCTGATTGTATTCTACCTGATAGTGCTCTTACACCCTGTGCCTCCACTCCTCGTTGTAGTGTAGCACACGGGCATCTCACTCTTCTCCCTCTCAGGTAGAGTTGTGGTGTGGCAGAGGTTTACCCTCACCAACTGCATTAAAAAAATAGATGTCTTCATAATATAGGAGACACCTCTTAACAGGAATATTCAGTGCTATCACAGCTATGTGGCTGCATATTAATTCATTATGAAAAGAACATAGACATTTATTAGAAAAAAATCTGAAAAAAATTGTAAAGGTAAAGAGCAAAAGAAACCAGAGAAATGTTCAAGTGAATTTAAAGCTCCAAAAATAAAAGTGGCATAAAATTCAGAAATTAGAAAGCTAAAGACTTACAAGACCTATAAACATAATTTCTGATGTGTGCAGCCATTTTATTTCCTTAAAAAAAAAAATCTGCATGGCTCCACCATGAATTTAAAGCATCTGCCAAAACCTGACCTCCATCTGCTGCGACTAAAAATGGACAGAACACACGGAGATAAAACACTGCGTGATTTCATCTCCATTAAAATGCATTCATTTACATTTACGTGTATGGATGTGAGCAGTATTTCAGAAGTAAATAGGAACACAAAAGCAAACACATTAAAAAGAATTGCAGAATAAGGAGATTTTGTTACATGAAAAGAGTTTAACTAAATGCAAGATTATGCACCTCAGGTGCTCATTTTATAGCTGGATGCTTTTTTTAAATGTCCTTTAACTTGTTCTCGGTTGCTTTCCCCATGACCCCAGTAAAATTATTCAATTAACTAAACACATAAAAGTGTTGTTATTATTATTGCTATTGAGTTTTAAGCAGTTTTATTTAACAGATAGGATCTAAAAGAAATAGATTCGGTTTTGTGTATCATGTGACTGCATTAATAGACATTTTAGGTGGCTGAAGCACATAGGAAGGCAGAAAAGTAAACATAAGATCAATAAAGATTTTTAGCTAGCATTCAAAGAAACTTCTCACGGGTCCAGTAAACAAAAACTGTATTGCATTTACGAACATCTTCTCTCAGGAATCATCTCAGTGGCATAAATGATACCTAATTATACATGTCCAGTCTACTCAATACATTAGCACCAATGATACCATAGAATGAGAGTCTGCAGCTCTGACAGCTGGTATCCTAGCTTGATCATATCCCTGTGAACCCCTCTGTTGATCAGCAGGTTCCATCTGACCCCAGGTTTCCTCACTGGGTCTGATCCTGACCAGTGGATTGACTTCCCAGTTTGACCTAGGACCTGCCTCTTCACCTCAGACTTGCCTGATGCCCTGGGCTGGGGCTGATGCCCCCTGTGCTGCTTCCCTTCACAGGGAGCTCCCCCTGCACCTTGCTGGATCAGGACACTTCCATGGCCTTCAGATACCTCCTCCTCCCCAGATGAAGAGGCTGAGGCTGCCCAACTTGATTGACACCCATGACAATCGTGCATTGGCCCGGTAGTCACTGTAATGCTCATCTTCCCAGTCTCCATCCCGGTAGGGTTGCTTTCTTGCCAGCCTGATTGACAGTCAGGGAGTTCGGATGAGCCATGTAGCCAAAGATAGAGTCTAGGGCTGACAGCTCTGAAATGGTTCCATTTGACGATGCAGCAACTTGGACATGTCTGTCAGTAACTCTGAATGCAAGCAGAAAGGGCAAAAATTCCTCAAAGCAATATTTGAAGAAATTTTAAAGAACTGTCCTGTTCTTCAAGATGCTTTGGTAAAAATTGGATCTCCTTTAAAAAAAAAAAAAAACAAACCCGTCTCTATACATATTCTGAATATGCTGAGTCTGGAAATAAAAATAGCTGTTTGATGTTTTGTGATCTCATTTGCCCTGCAACAGCATCACAGCTAGAAGACTGAACTAAATTTTTGTGCGTCTTCAAGAGGATTTTTTTCCTACACCTAATCACTTACGTCTGCTGTCAGAGAATGGATGAATAACAGAGAGTTTGTTGCACAGCTGTCACTGATGCTCTAATTTGGCTTCTAGTAATGGTGAGGATGAACAAGATCGAGAGGAGTCAGCTTGACTCCTAGAGCCCACACTGGGTCACTAAGAAAAAATTGCAGGAAGAAAATTATGTATAGTATCTTTGATCCAATAAAGAGCTTAGCCTCGTGGTCAACATTAAACATATGTGGAACTTCTCTGCCTTGTAACTTTGCATGTTTTGTATATCAATTTGAGAAGGAAGGAAAACATACAGAGGTTATCCATTTTCTGTATAATAGCATTTAAAAAATAAATGCACTCTTAGAAAATACGAAGTTAAACTGCACATGAATGAAGTTGCCTATTTGTTTGGAACTATCTTATTGACTACACATCAGCTTTGAAAAATTTCCATTTCTTCTATATAGAAGGGACATCAATCAAATTCAACCCTCCAGATAGGTCTACTCTCGGTTGAAAGTTTTGAATTCAGATCAGAAACCAGTATATGATTCCTCAAAGGTTACCCCAAACACTAGATTGTATTTTTGGTTTTCAAACTACTGATCTTATTTTGAGAGTCTAAAAATTATAAGGTTGGTAAAACAGCATCTTCTCATCTACAATATGAACTTTTCCCTGCCAGTGATGCTAATTTGCCATCAACCAAATACTGGTTTGAATTTGAAACACCTTTTCCTTCCACAACTGGAATTTTTTCAAAGTCATTACATAAGAAATTCAAATATTCCTCAGGACCAACCAGGAGGGAAAAGTGAGCACTGCCAAGATGCTGACTATGGTTATAGCACCTTGCTGACAGCTGCCTTCTGTATGCATTTACCAGGATATACCAAAACGCCAGGTGACATCAGCAGTAATATTTTAGATGGAACAAAATAATCAAGACATATGCCAGGCTTTAAGAGATAATGTAGATACTCTTAGAATGTAGTAGAAATATATCACTGCTTGCAGCTGCAAAGGACACTCATTTCCTATAGGTAATTTTTCATTTCTTCTGTAATTAGCTAAGATCACAGACTAAGCATCTAGTTGAGTATTTTCCTTCTCAAAATGCTTGGCATGGGATGGGAGATATGAGGGGAATGGAAACATGGGACTCAGGGAGATGGTCCAGCATCACATTTTGAGAAGTTTAGTTAGTTAATAGCCTATGTTATGTCCTAGTTCTATGCAGTAATTGCTTGTTAATCACAGAAATCTACTTCCTGTGCTATGTCTAGTGATCCCACTGCCTGCGTCAGGAGCTCCACAGTATTGCAGAAGTGCTGAGAGCTTTATGTTTGAGGTGTAGGGTAATAAAATCTCTCTTAAATTTGTCTGCCCTGGTTTCAAAGCAGCCCTGTAGTAGCTGGGAGAAATCTGCAGTAATTTAAGGACATTCTCTTGAGCATTCTCTTCAACAGTCTGAAATCTAGGATGTCACTTTTCACACCCTCTAGACAATCCCTTCTGTTTCATAGCATGACCCAGCTGCTCTTTGTACAACTTTATTTCAATGTAAGAATAATATTTTAAAGATGCTGTTTATTTAAGCATTTTTTTTAGAAAAATAAAAATATTTAGGTAGTGAGAAAAAGATCTGCAAATTCCCCACCGTAACTAGAAAGTACCTAAGAAGCCACTGCAAAAAAATCTAAGTGATTCAATGAATGTTTTAAATGGAAAAATTAACATTAGAATAAAAATTCCTATTGGAAGGCATTCTTAAAGTCTTGCTCTATGCATTGTAGTGGGATACTCTCAGTAATTGTAAGGAACATTAACCATAAGGAACCTCATCATTAGCAGAAGAACACGAGTGCTGGGTTTTTCAGTTATTCAAATCAGAAACTGATTACTCCCAAAGTTTCTGAGCAATTTACTCTAATACTAAGGATGTTTGCATAATAGTCAAATTTAAAAAAAAATAGTCAATATCTTTCAAGATGTAATCTCCCCTTTTACAAATGCCAGGTCTGTTCCTAATGCAGGCACATTGTTTCATCTCAGCAGAAATGCCATGATAAATGTACTGAAATACAAGTTTTCTGATAGAGAGGAGAAAGAAAAGAAATTGTTCGGACATACTTTTATTTTTGTCAAATAAAAGTGTCACAGAGAAAATGTATGAGAAATGCTGATTAATTCTTTTAAACCACAGCTGAAATGACAGAATAAATCATTATAGTTGTCAAGCTAAAATAAAAAATACCACATCAATACTACTTCTTAATTTGTTCTATGGACTAAGATAAGTAAAAGAAGCTGAAGAAGCTGATTTTACTAGAGCATTATATTTGGAAGCAATCATATAGTTATAAATCATAATTTTCCAAGCAACAGAGGTCAGAAAACAATTCTCTTACAACAAGGAACATCAATTCATTTAAGCAAAATTTCTACTATCTCACTGAAAGGTTTCTTTCATGTCCAGGTGACATTTATAATCTTTAGAAATGTATTTTCAACAGACAGAAGAAAAAAACTTACTACACATATGTTAAAAGAATCATTATTATTGGTAGGACTAGAAACCTATATAAAAGCAGCCTAATGACTTTGAGCAGCTCCACTCACTCTCCTGCCTTCACTTCAGTCTTCTGCCTACATCTAGATCCAAAATAACTGAGGATTGGTAGGAGCTAGTCAGAAGGCATGTACATTTATTAGGGCAGATGAGGAAAACTGCATTAAAAGAAACACTGTAAAAAAATTATTTTGCTTCTACTTGAAGCAAATTCAATAATATATTTCTACTATAGTCCCAACTCCTTTTGCAAACAATGTAGTTCCAAGGCTATTATTTGAATCAATGGATTATTACCAATACTAGAATTTTATCAATGTGCTGGGATGCAATAGGAGACATAGGCTAATATCTTTTGCAGCATCAAACAAAATAAATCAACACACACACCTTTCTTAAGAGCTTTGGTTTTCATGTTTGTCATCATCTTTCTCTAGTTACTGTATAATAGCAATGAGACACTGCTGCATATATCAGAATGGTAAGTGGCCTCAGTATGCTGATTTAAATGCCCTGTTTCTCAAGTATGTTACATAAAGCCATTTCCCCCCCTTTTCTGAAGATCAAAAAGAAATTCATGTTGCATCACATCAAAAGAGACTGATGAAGGAATGAAGTGAACTTGGAGTTTTCCTCTAATTACGAAGTATACAAGCTGTAATCTTATTAAATAATTCATGTCTAAGAGTGATAATCACAACGTGAAATGACCTAATATCTATTATTCACAATCTTGTTTTATCTTAGTAAGCATTCATTGTTTGCTTACCGAAAACTTGCCTGTTTATTTATTGAAGAAAATCTTAAATGTAATCTGGGTATGGGTTTTTTTCTGTAAAACTGTATTTTTCCTTTCTAGCTGTTTCAGCTCTCAGAGGCTTTCTAGACCTTAGTCCATGTACTTTTGAATCATATGCATATTCATTACTCCCATACAGGAAACAGTATTGGAAGTGCCCTGGACCATTCTGGAACATTTCAATGTTGGAGCAGCAAGCCTAATTTTAGCCCAAAAAAACCCCTAACATTAGAAATTATAGTAAAAACTGCATTTTTTAGAAAGGCAGACAGGACCGGATGGCTTCTGTCCTTCCATTTGTACGCCTTCATTGCAGGGCTTGGACAGAAGAGTTGTAGGCCAGACCCACCCAGTGCATTCTTGAAGACAAGATGGCTGCTACCCTTAACAAGGATGTGAAAATCCATGAACCTCTCTCCTTGAAGGAATCATCTGACCAAAATTATGCCTCTTCAAATGCAGGAATTTTCTCATCCATTCAAAAGTTTTGTTGAGTGAAGAAAAAAAATGATGCTCATAGGAGATTTCATTAGAAAGATGCCCATGTGATGCATTTGTGCTGGCGCTAAGATCCAGCTGCCACAGACTGTTTTTGCTACTGAAAGAAGTTTTTGGAAATTATACATATTAATACAGCTTTTAAGTATACTCAGAATTTCCTTAGGACTGTGGAATATCCCTCAACTCTTACAGTAAGTCATAGGTTGCAAAATGTTATTCCAAAGGAATAAAAGAACGGAAATAGGTAAAGGCAAATTTAATTAAAATAAGCTCGCCTATCATTAAATTTATGGGGGTATAGGGAGATAGTGGTTTTTTGTATCGCAGTTTAAAATTGAAGAGACAATCGTCATGGATGCATTCAGACAGCAATACAATACCGAGGCAAATCTTCCACAGTGTACTCGTTGGCACATTTATTATATATATAGCAAATTCCAGAAACAATAATCACCCGTGGCCTCTTCACTGTGCAAAGCTTTTCCATTCCTTTTGTGAGCACGTTTTTGAACACACTGCAGTGACAGGAGGTGCTCAGCATCCTTCTCCTTTCTCTCTGAATTCATGCTAAGCACCCACCAACATCCTTTGCATTTAAATAACACAACTGCAGGTCTCACTCACTCATGACTGAACACTCAACATAATTTCCTTTGCCTTTTCAGCAGTCACAGCACTGGCAGCTTAAAAGAAAATCAGAAATTTGAAAGATCATTTTGCTTCTTCATCCAGATCATTGCTGTTTATTCAGCATAGTCAATGTTCTGCGGTTCATGTGGATGGATAAACAGGAATGGCCCACGGCAACATATGAGAGCTACAAATAGGATCAAGACATATTTTTATGATTGCTGGGCTCATATCAGTTTCACGGTACAGATTTGAGAAGCTGCTTTATCTGCTTCATACTGTGTGCTCTGGACATTGATTTTTACATTGAAGCATTTGGAAATGCAGTTTAATCAACCTTTGGGCATTTATCATTGACAACAGTTTGTATGAGAGGCAACTTATTGATCTGTTAATTGAACAATTATTGCCCTATCTTTATCACATGTGTCCTGATAGAACCACTTTTACTCTGTGACCCAAAATCCTGTTTTGAAGATCTCAGAATCTGCAAAGAAAACAAGAATCCTACCAAAAAAAAAAAAAAAGCAGTAAAAAGCTGCAGAAATGCATGAATACTCTTCAACAGAAGCTTTATATATTACATAAACTGACCTAGAAACACAGCAAAAGCCATTGCTTTAAGTATGAAATCCCTGCTGTACAAAGAATCATCAAAAGTACATAAATGATGATACTTCCTTCCTGACTTTTTCTATAGGGGTGAGTTTCACTTCAGGGCCAGTGCAATGACATTCTATATATCTATGGAAGAGCACTTTGGCAACAAGATTTAAAAATTATAACCAGATCTGGCTTTATGCTGGTATTGCTAACCTGTATGTGTTCTTATTTTTCTCAAAGTTCTGAAAGGTTTTTGTATCTGAATTGTTTGTTTTGATTGTGGAAGAATAGCTGACCTTTTCATTTTGCTCCTCTTCTTTTCTCTTGCTCTACCTGCCTCTCCAGTGAACTATTTCATATACTTCCTCCTTAAAAAATGAGGGCAAGATTGTCTGCTTGTGATCTCTTACTAGCAAACTGGGAGGATCACTACCAACCTCTGACACCTCACTTCATCCCTACCTGAGGAAGGAGCAACTGGTTTCGACTGTTACCTGAAGCTGCTGGAAAACTTTATAATTCTTTGATCACTTTCAAAATCTTCTGAACTGAAAATGCCAATGTAATGCATAATTCATGCAGGCGAACTTCCAGATTCTCTGATTTCTAAACTGTAATTCACTTCTGGCAGTACTAGAGGTTTTAAATACTTTCTTATTCTACTTCCTTCCTCCCACCATTTTCTTCTGCTTAAAATATTAAAATGTGAAGAGAGAGCTGATTCTAAAAGGAAGATTCATATTGGATTCAAAGCAGAAAAATCAAAAACAAATCTCTGCATGTATGCACATTTGAGAGAGGTTCTCAGCTAGGATGAAAATCAGCTTAGTTCCATAAATTTATACCAGGACATGCAGGTAGGTTGTACAAGGCAATGGACCTCTCTCCCTGTTTATACTCTCTGTCATTAAAGTTACATTAAAGATTTACATTAAGTGAAGAATTTTGGAATTTTTATTTCGACATTTAAAGTCATCAGGTGGTACCAGAAGGTTTAATCATACTGACTGTATGGACCGATGTAGTCAGTCAGTTTTGGAGAAGGGAGTGTTACTGAAGAAGTAAGGCAGTATAAACAGGACTTTCTCTCTGTACGCCATTTCCATTTGGAGCTAATTCAAGAAAAGAGGCAGATCTGTGTCAATTGATCATTGTTGTCCAGCTGAAAACCTAGAAGGACAAAATTTCTGTGTACCATTCTGAGTACATGCAGTCTAGGATAGGGAGACATAAAACAAGGGTGCTACTCAGTGAAAAAAACTTCCCAGATGCATCAGAGTTAGGATGAAACATGTTTCTCTTCAGTTTTCCAGTTTATGGTGTTGCAACCAGGAAGCTGTCCCTAGTCACTAGTGACAACCGGGGAATATATCCCTCTCTGAGTCTGTTTTTGGAGAAGCATCTCTTTTTCATTAGTGTGACACCTGAAACCAGGGTCCCCGGTCTGTTCCTCACTGAAGGACTTCAGGTTAAGCAAGGTAAATATACATTCCTCTAATGCATAAGCAAAAATAAATCAGGATTTTAAATGAACTATTCATTAGACTAAGAGTCACGTGGATTTCAGTGAGATGGGATTACGCTCTAGATAGGTATGATTTGGGGAAAGAAATTCTACATAAGCAAACATGATTATGTTTCTGTTACAAAACAGAAAAACTATCAAATTCAGAAAATTTGCTTATTAAAATTGGGTAGATGGAATCCAGTAAAAGAGAAATGGATTGATTTATCAAACACACAAAAGAAAACAGTGATACGAGTCTTATACAATATCAGTACACACAACTTTTTTCCAAAAATTTAAATGAAGACATTTTATATTCAGTACTAAAGTCTTAGACAACCCTATTTATCTTCTAAAATACAACTGGGATGAATATATGAACTGTGAGGTGAGATTATTTACATTGTAAGTGTTCAAATGCCCTCATGTCAATACGGAGAGAATTAAATGTACAGACTTCCACTAGCACTGAAACGCTTTTCATTATGACATTGGAAATGATAACCAAGGGTTGTTGTTCAGGAAACTGAGCCTACAGTCTGTGAACAAATGTTACAAACTACTCAGAAAACGGATCTAACTGAAAATGAAGTCGCTAAAAGAGCTTCAGTTCTTTTTATTGTAGGGGGAAGTGGGAAATTCAAGCTCCACAGAAGACTGCAAAAATGAGTCACTCCAGATGGAGTATATTACATTCCTAATTAAAGAGCACACACAGTACTTCATGATTTCAGTGCTATTAAACAATCTCACTGGCCATAAACATTATGTTAATGTCTGTTGTGGGGAAAACCACTTCTGACAGTGACAGTATGTGTTTGGGTGGATAGCAATAGCACCACTTCATGAAATAGTTTTCTTTTCATGCAGATAGTTCTCCTATTTCTTTTGTTTCCAGAGAAATCCAAAGCATCTGCTGAGATGCTGCTAGATATGAATTAACACGTGAAACAAAATCATGCACATCAAAGTAATTCACCTATTTTAAGGTGAACTTAAAAGCAAAAAAGACTGGGAATTACACACTTCCTTTGATTTTATTGCTTAAAAGCAGAACCAGGTGATGCTCAGGGAAGAATAGCATAGAATATATAAAAGTCTCTCTTTAAAATGCATTTCCACGGGGATATATACTACTTTGAATTTTATCTTCTTAATAGAGACGATATCTCAGCAAAAATCTGCCATTCACCTAATTTCTTTTAAATGTACAATGATATGAATCAGCAGTAACAATAAAATTGATTGGCTTGTTCAACCCAATTCAGGATCTGGAGAGTGATGAATATTCTTTCTTGCGCGGTTTCAGTTCTGGTTTACACTTTTTGTCAGATGGTAAAATGTATCAGATTTCAAGACAAATTTTGTGAGTAAAATGAATTTAGATTTACCTGTCATGCTATCACTTATCCAGTAAAAAAACTCTTGTATGTCCTGTCATGTAGGAGAATTGACTCTATAAAGAATTCTGCTGGACACAAAGACTTAAAGCCACCATTTAATATCAAGAATTTCAACCAAATGAAACACAATCTATACAATTCAAAATTTAAGAATACTAACAAATATGCTGATGTTTAGCTATGGTTAACAAATATGATGCTATTTTAATTATAGTTAAATAGGCTTTTAAAATCAAATACATTAACTCATTTTCTTAAAAGGACAAACTGCAGGAAGTATGATGCACTACTAATGGAAACATTTTGGCATTACTAAGTGCTAAGAAGTCAGACAACCACCCAAAGGAGCAGGCTGAAACAGCATTTGCATCCTTTAATAATCTGGAATTGTTCCGTTTGAGAAAATTTCTCACTGACCTGAGTGTAAGAAGCTAATTTTGCCTTCACAGCACTAGACTAGACTGCTAAAGGATGGCAGTGCATGTGTAGAATAGTATGTGGGGAAAAAGCATAAGAGATGGATCAAAGAGATGTGAAGCATTAGAGAACAGCCTGAACCAAATCTGCAAAGAATAGGGGGTGAAAATCTTTAGAGTCAGGAGGCTGGCCATGATACTGGGCCAGAGAAAAAGGTCCTTGATGGAATCGTGGGCTGATGTAAGAGTCTGAGCCAAGTGACCAGCTTAGGAGGAGAAGTGACAGAAGAGTTGGCAGCTATTACTCTCCATTTTTGCCTCCAGAATTCAGAAGTAAATCCAGGACTCCTCAGCCTTACCATTCTTTTGGCATCACTAAACACTTGTCAAATCCATGGGCAAAACATTTTTTCACCAACAATGAACTGTCAGGTCAAACACAAAATTCACCACTGTGCCTCTTGCCTTCTCTTCACGGATCAAATATCACCAGGGACATTCAGGATTGCAGACAATCAAGGTCGGGAAAAAGGATACTCAGCCCCACCCACAGTTCCTAGAAAATAACTCATGCTGTCCTAGAAGACTATTCTTAAGTTTGAAAAGTCAAGGTCTCATAAGTAGGGTGGTTCATGCAACCCTAATTTAGCCATTTAAGCAATGCAAAAGTCATTAATTGCGAGATCACAGACTATATTTATCCATAAGACATCTTAATCAGGGCAGAAAGAAGACCTGCTCTAAGGATGAGTCAAAGATGTGTGCTGAAGGAGCCTGCTTACAGGAGTTTTACTTGTTGCAGAGTTTGGAAAGAAAGAAGTAATTAAACAGGAATACAAAAGATGGTCACATACTTTAGACAGCAAACTTACTCTGGGGAACTAGATCCTACCTTTGTTTTCTCTCAGTATTCATGGTCACCCATACACCAAAAAGTTTCCAGCAGGTTAGTGGATCTGAAGTTAGCAGATTTGTCTTCAAGACAATCTTCAGGCAGCTTTTGAACTACACAGATCAAGTCTATATCCATTAGGACCTGTATCTGTATCACAGAATTTATATAATCCTTGTCTCCATACACGAAGTTCCACAGTGAATTGACTGCACCACTATGGTAATACAGGAGAACATCTGAATAAATTTCCAATTCTCCCTTCAGAGAGAGTTTGAACAACGTGTAGTCAACAAGGAATGGCACTGCACATTGCACAACATGCACAAAATATTGAGTTAAGGTTGTAAAGGCAACATTTATTCTGACATTTCCTGCATTGTGAGTTCTGGTCTCTGCAATCTTAATGTTCTTTGAATTTTGTTTCTCAGGATAATGCTTTTATAAAAATGCAATCTAAGTACCCATCCATATAATAACATTTTATTACTTTGTCAATGTCAAAGTCAAAGAATCACTGGGATTTCTGAAGCAGCTAGCTACTAGTTTCTGAAGTGAAATATACATAGCTCTCTTGAGTATCTTAAACTAAGGAAAAAACTCCATACTCATATAAAATTTCACTAAGTCTTCATGGAAACCTCTATGAAGACAGATTGGAATTAAAAAAGAAGGGAAGACTATCACATATATCATCCTCAGATTTTAGAAATATGATTATGTCTTCTATTTTGCACAGGTGGTATAACCTATTCATTCATCCTATGATGTTCTCTTCATCTGCATTAGGCTCAAATATGAATACATACATTTTCTGTGACTCTCATCATGCATTAATTGATGTCAATGAGAAAAAAGTTTAAAATATTTACATACAGCTCTAAGAGAAAATTTTACTTGTAGTTCTGTTTCAATGCAGCTATGCCAGTGATGACTGTATAAAAATGAAGGGATGAAACAGCTTTTGCACTTCTTGCAGTACCATTAACATACCAGAAAAGCAATAAATTTCAAGGATTCTAGCTGGTTCATCAACAGCTGCACTTAATTTGCCCTTCTGCTAATTTGCAGTGCTTAAAAACCTATCAAATGACACTTCTAATCGACAGCGTACTCAGTGATTATAAACTGATTAAACTCTATGATCTCTCACTGCCTTGTAAATACTTCTATCACCTCTTCCAACAGAAATTAGTCAGAATTATTTCCTGTGCATGAACATGGTGTTGTTTTATTGAGCTAAGTTTCAGCTCCTAAAGTCAGCTGCAATTGTCGGTTTATCGTCATTGTCTAGGCATTACGGGAGGTATTTTTGTTAATGTTTCTATATTTACTAAAGCAGATAGTATGAATGAGGCTGGCCTAAAAGGAGCAAATAGAGATGCCTATTTTGTTGACAAATGCTTCTTGAAGTTCTGTACCAACGTAACAATACTCCTAGGCTTCCAGTTGCCTGTTCATTGAACCTAAGGCAAGCTACCACAAATGAAAACATCTGCAGACATCTCTCTTAAAACCAGCTGGGACAGAGTCTTTTCTGACAGTATTTTGAATGCCAGACTCATTTGGATAACTTTCACCTTATTCAGAGATGATTAAGTCCGGCCCCTTGGTGACCTTTGCCAACAAGTATCATGGAACAGCTGAGTTTGGAAGGGACCTCTGGAGAGCATCTAGTTCAGCCCCTGCACAGGCTGGGGTTGGCTGGAGTCCACTCAGACTTTTAATGTCTCCAAGGAGGGAGATTCCTTGTGCCAGTGCTCACAGTAGAAAAGCCTTGCCTACGTTTAAGTGGAATTTCAAATGGATCTCAATGGAGTGTTATGGGTCTCTATAGTTTTGAGAACAAAAAATGCCTCAGGCCACTTGTCTGTTGCTTAAACTCAGGAAAGCGTGTAGCTATGTTCTCTGCTTTAAACTTTTTGGGTTTTTTAATTAATGGAAGTTTAACAGAAGGTGGGCTTTTCAAAAATCTCCATAGATGTCTATCCCTATTTTTAGGTATATAGCATGTTCAGAGGAATCCAGCTTCTACCAACTTTTAAAACAGAAACATCTTCTTTTATGTGGTGCAGTGTAACTTTCACATCCATGTTCATTTATTGGAGACTGATTTAGTATGTAGCTGGATTATATAAGTATGCATCTCCTTAATTAATGGATTCAAGCATTTAAATCAAGAAGACATATTCAGGAAGAAATGCTCATTTCTAAACACAGTTTTTGGAATATCACTTTTATAATGCAAATCTGAGAATAAGCAAATTGAAGGTCAGGTTCTGAATGTAATTATGGTCACTATAAATAAATCATGAAGAATATTAATTTGAAGAAAAGGATGCTAATTTCTGATTTAATTTTAAAATTCCCTATTTGGCCATATTCTAAATGCATCAAAAAATCCCTTTGTAAAAATAATTTTGAAAATTGATGATTTGGGCTTTTTTTCTTGCTGCTGCACCTTTATTTCTGCAATTATTTTTCCTTATACATGTGTGCTTTCCCATGATATGAAAGATATTCCAGTTTAGGAAACATAATCCAAAAAGGAAAAATAAACAGTTGACTCAAAACCAACGTCAGCTTGTAAAACATTTCAAATCACTAAAGTTGTAGTGAACTTTCAGGCAATACATGGATAAAATTCTTTATAACTACTGTAAAATGCTAAGAAATTGTAATCTATACTGCAAAAACTATTGCAAAAGGAAAGGTAGAATACACAGACAATTCACAATATCTCTTACTTTATTTTAGATTTGTGTGTACCCTATCTGCCTTGCTTTCTACACAACTGCTATCAAAATAGAGGTCAAAAACATTGCAAAGGAGTGCTTGAAACATTTGGAGAGTGGCAAAATACAGAATAACTGGAACAAGACTTTCTACATCCCAGCCTTTACACCTCTGCCTTCCCTTTTCACTCCCTCAGGGGTCCATCTGGACTGAGATGATTGATTACTCTATGCTATTTATTTGGTTATTCACTGGGCATACAAACATTCATTCCCTCTGCCCTCCACTGTAAATCTGTTCTGCAATTATAAAATGAAATATTTCACCTTCTGTGTTAATACTCGTGGGTTTGGTGTTTTTCCCCTAGTTAAAACTGTCTTTTTAGTGCTGTTTTTGCAATAATCCAGCACAAAATCTCACAATAAGCCTGTACAAGATATAAAAGTTCTTGTGGAAATATTGCTTTTCTTACCTTAAACTTATCAGCAGAAATGCTTCATCAGTTCAGCAAACCTGTACTCTTACAGTATCTCTTACAAAACCTCAATTTTTCAGGATTCTCTAGTATTTGAAGCTAGAAAAAAAATCCAGAATATCTGTTCTCATGTTTTAATTCTTTTGGATACCCCAAAATGGATCCCAGGGGACATCTTATGCCAGCTTTCTGACAGTCACTTGGCACAGCAGTAAACTCTCATTGGTTTCTGAATAAAACATGTGCCTATCCTGTAGTTCTCAAGTACTCCACATTATGTCAAGTACTTCAAATTTAATGGAGAATGTTAACTACACTCTGCCTGTTTGCCAGGGCTTCAGCTAGTTAAGATTTTAATTAAATTTTTAGGACCTATTTATTTATTTATTTATATTCCAGTGGAAGTCACCCTTTAGAAATCTCCTTTTCTGAAAACAGCATTGTTTAGAGTCTGTATGGGGCTGAGGAAAATAGGGTGACTGCCTTCTATTAACACAACACAGGAAAAGCCAGCACCCAAGGCTGAATGGAAAGAAGAATCAGATAGATGGGAAAGAGAAATGGGGACAGGAACAAAAAAAAAAATCTTGATTTTCTTTTTCAGACTGTGCCCATAGATACCAGGTCTGTAGCCAAATATTCAAGATTTACAATTACCAGCTTAACTATAAAAGAAGAAGAAGATTTTTTGAACTGCAATTCACAATAATTTTATTATAACTGCAAAGCAGAATGTCCCTCAAGGTCTCTTGACCTTTGGCAACACGTCAGAAATTCAGTTCTTCATAACAAGAGTTACTGGACATCACTAATGGGACTATGAAAGCACATGGAGTGATCTGACCTGAATGCAGATGACTGAGTCAAAGCACAGCAGAGACAGGATTTAGGGTGTTTAATTCATTCTTACAGACTCCTTAGGGTTTTTAAGCCTTTGCACAGTAAACTCCTCACAAAGGTGTATGAAACTGGATGTGGTTTGTGTTATTTTGTTGGATTTCTTTGAAGGAGGAAATGCAGGTGGAGACGGACAGAGTGAATGGCCCTTGCCAGGACAAAGAGAAGGGGCACTTGACTGATGCTGGCAGCAGTAGAGTACAGAGGACAGACATTGTGAAGGTTGCTTGGAGTAAAGACAGTGAAAGTGGGGGTCATGTAAGTCGACAACATCTTTCTTCATACCAGCAAGCAGGTATCTCAGGCAAAGGAAATACCTGAACCCTTAGACTCTCAGTGGCTCACAGCAATGCAATACAACTTCATTAAATAATCAAATGGCAGCAAAAAATGAAGTGCTAACTAAGGACATGACATTCAAAAGCTGGTTTTGAATTAAGTTTTGTTTGTTTTTTCTTAAAAAATTAGACACACATATATAGTCATATAAACAGAGTGTAAGACTTAGGGAATTGTCTTTAGAGGGAAGCTAATTTCTCCATTCTGCAAGCTAGAAGGTTATTGCCTAGATTGCTCTCATTCTCTGAAGTTTCTTTTGAACTTAGACCTGCACAATCATGTTCAGACCTTTTCAGACCGTACTCAAATCTTCTTTTATAGGAATCTGTTTGGTAGGACTCTGAAGGAGTCAGTTTCTTCTCCAGTTCTGTGTTTACATTGTGCAACACCACTATAATCTGAGAGTATCAGACAACTTGGACGAGGCCCCTTATTCCCCACATTACTTACTCTACATCTAGGCTCAAAAGACCCTCTCAGATGTGCAGAAGACTTAGCCAAAGACAATGGAAAAGAGTTAATACAAGGAAACAAACGTTCCAGTATTCAGTAAATCATTAAATTAGTCAGTTCCATTGCACAGGTGAATTAGATTACTTACACTTCTACGTATTAAGAGTAACCTAACTAAGAATTAAGCCTGTCTTAATACTGATCTTAAATCAAATATAAAAACACATTTCCTCAGTTTTGGACAGAACAAAAGATTTTCTTGGTATGGATTATTTCAAGGTTGAATATTTTCTCTCTGTTTCAACAAGAGAAGGTTTTACTTGCATGTGACTTTAATTCTCATCTGTCATTTCCTACAAATGAAAACATGAAAAACAGAATGCAAAACACCCATATGGACAAAAGTAATGAGGTTATCCAGAGTGGGACACATCCTGGACTTTAAAGCACTAGCCTAAAAGGAAAAAGAGTGTGTTTCAGTCTGTTGCTCTGCATGAAGCAAGGCCCAGACCTAAGCCTCAGGCCTCAGCAGGAGCTATTTACTTCTCTGTCAAGTCTCCTCCCCAGTCCATTCTTACCTTACTTTACAGAAGTGCCATCCTTTATCTGGGACATGGTCCTAAGGGGAAGATTCTCAGTTAACATTTTTATCAGTGGTTTAGGTTAAATTGAAGCAAAATTAAACCCAAGCAAAAGCCTCATTTTGTTCCTGGTCCTTTTTCATTAGTACTAACAACTAAAAAACAAGCCTGCACATTCCAGTCCCCATAGAGACAAAGATACTCTTCTACAGACAGAGATCAAAACAGATTACTCCCTGCTTGAAGTACTTGGAACCAGGCAAAGAGTTGTAACTCAGTCGTAATTCCCTTCCTGACCTACTCCCTGGGTATTAGAGCAGTGCATAACCCACTTTCAGGCCATATAAATTCAGCACATCATTGTTAATAATTGCTATGGGCCTTTGTGATTTCTTCTGTCATTTTATAGATATGAGCGAACCCACAGCTCTGAAAACTGAATCAGCATTTATGACTTTGATGCTATTTCCAGTATAATATGTACCATGGCCTCTTGGTACTGCTTCGATCCTGCAAAGTGCAGCAGTATTTCTTTTTCCTTGTTGTGCATGTATAAAATATTGGAGAGCTGGCTTTCAGCAAGAATAAAGGTTATTCAGACATCGAAAGGCACATTCTGAAAGAAGGTTATTTGAAACATTCTTTAATGTTAAGAGTGATACCCATAAAATGAGGATTTTTAGTAAATTTCAAGGGATGTAAAGCTAAAGTTAAGTCCTTGAATATTTTCAGTTTCACAAAAAATTCACCTCCAGAAACTATTAGAAAGTAACGCTAGTCTAAATGTTGCCATTTTCTTCAATAAGTATTTGGATTTCAAACAGCTGCAAAATAAATGTTTTCTAATAGAAAGGTGCCAGTAAATTACTAGAAGCCTCATTGGCTACTATTTCTTTTGGCAGTGCTACTTTTTTACAGTGATCAAAAAACTATATTAATAGATTTCTATTTAATTTTGTAGATGACTCTGGAAAATAAGAAAGGAAGGAGAAGGGACTAGTGCTGTTTGAATGCCATGATCCAAACAGATATATCCCATTACAATTAAATATATGATAATATATGTGAAAAATGAACAATTCAACTATTTTTGTAGAATGGCTGTTTCAAAAAACAGTCCCTCCCAAATGACTTGCAGGTCATTGTAAAGTGAGCTGCCTCAGTGTAAACTCTTCCTATAGTGTCTTTCTAGATGAGCAAGTAAATTCTTTACAATGTTATGAAAAGTGTCAAATAAAAGTAGGAAAGCATTTGTGTCTCTGCACTAGCAAAGGTAAGTGCTAAAATGCAATTTCAGAATGGCCTCAGGAAAACAAGTAAACATTGAGAAAGAGCAGAAGAGAAGCCTGTAATTATTAAGAGATTATCAAACAAACCTGTGGTATCAGGCTGATCAGGCTTAACTATTCTATTTATTAAAGAGGCCAAAACATGACTCAAACACAGTACACAGTTATTTGCACATGAAAAAGCCATTACAGGAAAGACTTAACAAGACTCAATGGCTACAGAAAAAATCAGAGACATCCAACCTGGAAATAGAGCTGAAGTATATATAAGCAAGTTTTAAAACAGTCTACTGCAGGCGGTCCTAAACCCAGTTGGCTCCTGTCAGACAAGATTGTGCATCTTACTAAAAGATGTGCCCAGCAAGCTTTCACAGTGCTCTCCAAATCTGAAATAGGTTACTACACGAGTATCTGTAACCTTACCATTTAAGAAATATTTATGCTTCACAGAGTGTTTCAATTTGTAAATTCCTTTCAGCAATAAGGATGTACAAAAAGCACAAATATCAGTTGGCTAACAGGAGAGCATTGATTTTTCCCCATTTTGAGATTTCTTGTTAAAATTTCTGACAAATAAGAACCCTAAGCAGTACAGTATACTTTCACTACTTAGAACACATAAACTACATGAAAAAACATTAATTATACAGTAGAAAAAGAATAATTTTTTTAAATTGCCTTAAGGGTTGGCCATGCTATTATTGTTCATCTGCTCTTCAGTGTACAATCTGCTCTAACTCCCAGCTGCAGCATCTCTGAAAGAAAGTTGCTCCTCAGGTAATGATCTGAACTTCCTGACAACAATGACTACTATTTCATCTCCAGCCTCATATTATTTCAGATCTCTCACACTGTTCTTTAAAGGAAAATTCTGAAAGGTATTATCAGTCAAAAAATTCATTTTTCCTTCCCCAAGATCTTACTGGATGCTTTTCCCAGCACTGAGGTTTCCCCAGCTGCAGGACTTTAGGTTTTCCTCCATCCTGGACCTGGCAATTCCCCTCACTTGTTATACTTAAGTCCTTTTGCAGTCAATAAACAAAACTTCTTTTTCTTTCCCTTAATTTTTTGAAGGCATTTCTCAGAGCATAGCTAACAGGCAGAGAAACAATCTGAATGGAGGTGGACAGACTTCAGTGAGGAGATGTGGGCTTAGGCTTTGCCTCCAGACAGAAGGACCTGGTGTCTGGGAGCAGGTTGGTTAAGAGGAACATTTTCTGTCATTGAAGCTGCTTCAGTACTGAGGTGAGTGTTTTAGCTGCAGAGTTATTTTAGTTTGGGCAGGGAATCAGGGAATACCTATTTTGACTACAGAGTTTTGGCAGACTGGCTTATTACTTGCAGTCTGACACCAGAATTTGATTTTTTTTTTTACAAGAACCAATTGAAAGTGCTAGGGAATATATATGGAGAGAGGCGTCAAATGAATAACTGCTTTAAAACTGTCAGAGGCTCATAAATTATGGAGCAAGGTATCACTGAGGACTTGAATAGTAACATCTCAAGTTGTATTATCGATTCTCCACTTCCCCAAATTGGAAAAAAAAAAAACCCTAAAACAAGTAGCAGCTGCCATGGCTAGGTTTGTCTGCCCACAGTTTCCCTAGCTAAGTTCCCAGTGGCATGTTAAAATGAATGCAGGTTATCTCTAGTGATAGTCAAGCATTTTTGCCTGCAAGAATGTATAATGGTTTTGAAGTCAGATTTGACAACAGTTATGACATGCTATGCAAATAATGTCAAGCCTGCTTCCACTGACTGTAGCAGAAAAGGTTTAACTTGAAACTCTTTATACTTAGCTTCTCTACTGAACAAAAGCTAAACATGCAACAAATAAATGGTCCTGTGAAAGGTGAACAGCTGACAGAAAAGAAGTTTTAAGTAACATCTGTCAATAACAAAAGGACACACAAAAAGAAACAAATAAAGCTCTAGATATAAACAGGGTTAAAAAAATTCCATAAAGTAACAAAAGAGACCTGTGTTGATGAAATGAGTAATTACTGACAATGACTCAGATGCTAATGATAGAGACTGTCTCTAAGGCATAGGAGCACATCTAGGCCAAAATAACTTTCTGCTTCCTCTTATCACACCAAACTAGCAGTAAGAGATGTTCCCTAGTGATCCTTCAGCAGAACGTAGGGAGGAAGGGAGGGAGGGAGGAGGGAGAAGAGCAATTTTGGATTGAAATAAAACCTTTCACAAGGACTACAGAAGTTGCTCTGAAGAATATGTAGATTAGATCAGACTGTAAAGTTTTCTTGTTGCTTTAAATCCATGTCTTTAAGAACATTCTGAATATTGCACAAGTAAGTTCATATTATTTGGCCTGGATAATTTTATGTTTTGTATATGGGTAGGAAAGAAATCCTATAACTGGAGATCATGTTGTATAGGCCAACATCTCAAAGCCTGATTGAGTGCGAAACAAGAATTAAAGAGGAACTGAAGAAACTATACAAGTGGACAGATCCTGGTGATTATACACAGAACTAGTTTTCTTTTCTTTTATTTATACAGTGACCAAGACTGTCAGTCTATCAAAAATAACTTTAAAGTTCTGTGTGACAGAAGCTTAAAAGCATCTCTGCTCATGAGGCATGGCAAAAGTATTCAAGCACATATGATTGTGTTTGTGAACAGTGTCTAGTGAGAAACCCTGCAAGTATTTTCAAATAGTCCATGATAAACACTTGATTCACTGTTAAGTGTAAAGGTCATTTGAGCCAAACATTTTATTTGGTTTGTTTTCAAGTGCCGTCCCTTTTTCCTCATTTTTGCTTGCTATCAGGAAAGAATAGAAACTTGGTTAAACTTGGGTTTTCATTGTGATTTTAAAGACTGTTCTTCCCTGAAGCAGTGAGCCACAATAGTTACAGTGTTAAAGCACAATATATTTCTTCTTCATGCAACCTGCCATAACATTGTGATACTCTTCACCCCTTAGAAAAGGAAGGAGTAACTCTCTTACAGTTCTATAATCCAATGTCAAAATCAATGATCCCAAGACCCCCAGAACACACATAACTGGCACTGTCCATGTTGATAAGTTGCCATTTATTACCTTTCTCTAATCATTAAGATGAGCACCAAACATGCCCAGTCAGTGCAATCAGTCAACTGCCTTTCCCAAGTAAGCACTTACCTCACTGCAAATTTTTTGAGAATGGAAGAGCTGCTGCAAAATGGAAGAGCTCTGTGAGTTATTTCAGTGTTGCCCATACTTTTCTATCACAACTGCTAACATAGAAAAGTATTCAAACTACAAATTCTGAAACTGGGAAAATATGAATCAGAACTTCAGCAGAGATTTTTAGATATATCTTGTCATTTACTTGGCCAACTGACTGTATAACGGTAGCAGAGTTTTAAAGCTAGAAGGCTTGACTGCTTTTCCTAGATTGCAGCCACCCAAGATTTCCTTCCAGTATGTCTGTGTGCAAGGAATTCAAATTTCAGAGTCTTACAAACTCTTCAGAAGGCCCAGCACAGCACAGCTTGGTGCTGAGATGAAGTGCTGTCTTAGCCCTAAAATGAAAGCCTCGCTGCAGCAGCGCTGTGCACAAGCTGTGCTCTCCACAGGCATCACTAAGCTGTCTTTGGTCCCAGAGCGACACTGCTTGTCACCTGTGCAACTGTGGTGACTCTGTGGTTTGTCTACCCTGGGTGGGGATGTAAAAAATGTTTGATGTTATAGTACCAGTTCACTGTAAGGAAGAAATCGATAACCACTGAACTGCTAGTTTATCTGCCTCCAGTACATTTAGTAGATAGCATCACTGTAACATTCCTCATTTTCTATGGCATCCTAAATATGGTTGTATTACTTTCTAGATAATATAGACGGAGATAAAACACTCACAGAGAACACAGTCAGGATAACCAATACAAAAATGGGTAGAAAATTGCTGATCAAAAGCCCTCAATGAAATATAACTACTTTGAATGTGTGTTCAGGTAGCACATACACAGTAAGGGAAAATCATGAGCTTCAGGTTTAGATTTTAATGAGATCTATTTCAATATTTTATTACAATTGCTGTTGCATGGAGTCCTTTATGGCACAACATTCTACCAGGAGAATTAGAGCTTAATCAGCCATATTGCAGAAGACAGGCATTTTATGGAATATCTTCTTTAACAGATTTTAAAAACAATTGTAATTGATGCTAATAACTGTGAGACCCGATTTTTTTTCCTTTAGAGTGCTGGGCTCTTCCTACAGTGTTAATATCTAAGTGTACTATGTAAAACCAAAGTGAAGAGAAGCAAAATATAGCGCAAAAAACCTAAATGGAATAAGGCTAATTTTGACCTAATTAAATCGGGGCAGAGGGGAGAAAATCACATCTTCATGAGGTTTGTTGTGAAAACAGATTTGCATGAAAGAACTATAATCTGACAATTAAGGGCTAAGTAAAGGATGCTCTTTAGCTTTATACTGCCTCTCTAGGCCATATTGCCTATAATAAATATTTAGAAGGACAAAATATCTTTTTTTCCTGACCGACTGAAAACACAAAGTTTGGTAGTGACTTTAATAGAAACAGTAGTTTAAGGTCAAAAGCTTCTGTTTCAAATTCTTAAACAATCAACAGACACTTGCCAAAATGCATGGATTAAAGCACTTCACCAGGAAAATCCTCAATCCATTTTTTAAGACTTGTCATTAATCTATTTTCTACACAGATTTTGAATTGTGCCGGCTATAGTTCATGTCAAAAAAAATTTGGATTTTACTATCTAAATGTCAACAGAACTTTAAGAGCTATTTGTTTTTCATATATTAAGTGGTGTTTTGTGAGATATCCCCTGCCAAAGAGAATGCTGTGAGTTGTTACAGGTGGGGGCTATTTTCATTCTTTTTGTGAGTGAGCCTGTCCTGTGATCAAGAATTCTGGATACATTTCTAGGAAGATGTTTTCAGCTGAGTATCTCAAAATACAGAGACAGAGGGTCTACTTTGGCTGTGTGCCTTGTTGCAGTTGAGAAATCCAGAAAAAGATATTCCATCTAAAAACAGCAGGAACAAGAACATGAAAGGCATCCGAACTGACACATTTGTGTGGTTGTGCTGCCTCCGACCATTCCATGCCCCAGTCTCCCTATGCTGGCTGTCATGGATGCCTTTAATTGGTCCCTTAATATACTATCAAAATAATCATCAAGTTACTTTCATGTTATCAGCCCTAAAGCAGACGTGAGTTTACACAAGACCCAAACAATTCCCTTAGAGAATCAGAATCTAGAAGTTGAGATGAGGCAAAACAAAGACAACCTGTAACACGTCTTCATGTCACTGAACGCTTCTATCATAGCTTGGTTCCCACAGCAGTAAACTCAGCCTTTTTACAAGCACTCAATCCCCTCTTGAAATTATTAGAGAGGGCTATTGTCTTCTTTTTTTTTTTTTTTTTTGTTTCAGGTCGAAAAGTTGCTCCTGGCCTGAAACCTTACAAGCCAAGGTTTGGCTCAAAACATATTTTATGGCTGAGTTATTGCAAACCATTTAAATTAAGGATTTATAATGGAAATGCTGACACAAACTCTAGCTCTTTGAATGGCACCACTATAATTATATGAGAATTTAATGATTTCAGCTGCAGCTGAGCTGACAAGCAGCATAACCAAATAAACAACAGCATTTATACAGGCCATAAGTGAGAAAAAAAAACATAGTAGCAGACCTGGGTAAACACACTCATAGGAACCTGATGGAAATTTTCATAGGAAAAAAAATCGGGAATATTCCAGGCTATAAATAAATACCACCTTAATTTCCTTTAGAGTGAAAAAGAATAGAGTCACGATGCAATTACAGAGTCCTCCTCTCCCTTTATATAAAAAGCATGTGAGACCATCCGGAGAAACACAGGATGTGTTAAACTACAGACTGACGAGTGACTCATCAATAAGATAAAAATAGATTTAAACTGAGAAAGAGCTGAGAGAAACGGGCTTAGCAGTGACTAGCAGGCAGGGAAAAAGGGAAACATTAAGAAAGCTAAAGGAGGAATTGGGAAGTACTATTCCAGAACATGCATTTCATTTCTAGCATCCTTTTCTATATCATATCTTAACTAGAGTTAAAAAAATTTGCTTGGTGAATATTGTGCACTCTTCTTGCAAAAGCAAAGTTCATACACAGACTTGTGTCCAAAAAAAACCCACATTTTACATTATGACCAAATTATTATTATCACTGTTTTTCTACTCTCAGATAAAGCTGTTTCTAATAAAAACCAAGTTTCTGATGTTGGGTATTTACATTTCAGTTATATAGTTTTTAATTTGCCAGGTACTGCTTTTGTAATATATTCCTCTGCACATTCACAATCCCACTTTGCACCTTCAGGGTAGCACTGAGCATGTGTAACAGTTTCTACTGCAAACTTTCCAGGAGTCTGCTCGTATAACACCTTCTTGAAGAATACAACATATCTATTCATATTTCATTAACTAACTATTTTTTCTCCCTGCCTCATTTTTTTTAAATTTTAATTCTCTCCAAAGGGCTTCATCTGACCCTAACAAGAACTTGTGTCCTATCGTACCAGGTTTTCATCAGATATCCCGATCCTCGACAACTTATACATTTATTAAAGATATCCCACGGACTTACATGATTTTGTTGAACCCTTCAGATCAGAGAGCTGTATCATTGATTTCAGTGATTGTAGCATTAAACCCATATGGTTTTTTATTTATACTATATTGAACATGGAGAGAAAAAGGCACAAAGAATTTACAAACAACAAACTGAGAGGAAATCCCACTCTTATTTGACCCTCAATTAAAAAAATCATATTCTTCTCCCCTATTTAAAAAGAAAGTATAGTTTTAATGGTCATATCCAGAATAATTTAAGAGTCTAAAGTTGAAATGCAAGCAAAACCTAGGTACAAGGGCAGAAAAGTCTCCATGATAAAAGTATGTACTCGAGCTGTCGCCTAAATCTGGAAATACCTAAATTATGTCTTTTTCAATTAAAGCCCATCAAATCTACTTTTTCTTAGGTTTTGCTTTTCAGGATATGGTATAGAATCTTTTTATTGACCATGTTGACTAGATTAACATCTGTCTGATGTCTAAATTTAATCTGAATCCTTAAATTAGGTTTCTCTGCTGTCTTCCTTGGTTCTAGCCTTTATTATGAGGCCATTATATTTTGCTATGTGAAATACAGAATAATTCATAGAAAAAAAATCCCAGAACAGGTCTGGAAAGTAGGATTTCATTACCAGTCCAACGGATTTAAACTTTCAGGCCATAGAAGTTCCTCTTGCTTCAGCTCATTGGTGCAGTGTATCTTGAATTCTACCCTACTCAGTGGCTTTGGGCTCAAAAAATGTGACTGACACAATAGTAGAAATTTCGGATCATTTATCTCCTGCTTTCTTGGACTAATCTAAATCTGAATATCTGAGTGAAAATTAGATCTGATACAGTGAAATTACAGTGGTTTTTAACAGTGAAGACTGTTCAATACTAAATTCCTGGCAGTACAGACATCACTCAGAAATTTTACTGCGGGTAAACGATTTAAAAGGGTAAGCGGTTAACTGTTGTCATTTGGTTAAACATGCAGATAATTAATGGATTAATATCATCGCTTCAAAATTAAAAGATAATGGCACTTTTATCAGGACTTCGCTGGCAGGGATCCAACAGTAGGATAAATAGCAGATAACAGGAGAAAATTAATTACTGATTATGATGAAAAAGTGCCATTCTCCTCCTTTTGTTTCATTTTTATCTCAAGCAGAAAGGAACCTCCCCAAAAATATGAAGATAAACATTAATTCATATATGCTGTTTTGAGCATGCCAATTAATTTCTCATCCCTGTTTTTTGAACACTTCTGACATAATGGTAAGCTTGTTTAACAAACCAAAATAAGAAATCCACCAAACTATTTTAGTGAGTCAAATGACAACTAACGTTAGTATCTGATTTTAGTCAGAGTGTTCTTGCTATTGTTGTGCATTTAGACTTCATAGCTATCCTAAGGGGACTTTTAACCACACTAGCACTGCAGGGGAGTCAACACGAAAATCAGATGTGTAATTATCTAAGTCAAAATTTGCCTTGAATACTAATCCTAATACAGTTTCCTAAGAAAATTTAATTTCCTAATTGTCTTTATCAATTTTTGAAGATAAAAAAATTCATATACAAACAGATTAGGGAAGAAAAATTGAAGAGACATAACTACTTCAAATTTTGCCTTCATTTAAATTGAATATAAATAGGGAAATAAAACACTTTTGAGTGCACTTCCATTTATTTTCAAATATAGGATTATGTATCTTTTTACTTATTAAGCAATTTCTATCTCCATGATTATTGTGTGACATGAATTTACAAGTACCAGTACTAATTGATACATATTTACGGTGTTGGACTTGATGATATTGATGAGTCCCTTCAAATTCAGCATATTCTATGACTGTTTCATTATGATGAAAATGAACAAAGGCTTATCTCATTTGATAAACAGTAGATGAGATATAACGTGTTTCAATAATTTGATAGTATAGAGCAGACTTGCTCCCCTTGAAATCCTTCTAAATTATCCTTCCTTTACGCAAAAGAAGATAAATTTTCCTGAGTTTAGCCCGTTTTAATAAAACTATGGATTCTTTCTTATCACAAGATTGCTATGTATTATATCTAATATTTTAGATATTATATGTTATAGATATATCTAAAATACTGTCCTAATCTTTTGTAGGAGAAAGTAATAGCAGCAGGACTTAAAATTGCTCAAAACCATTTTCATTAAAAGAAAATTTAAGAAAATTTCTTCCCAGATCATAAGATATATTTCAGAGGAATTTTTAAATTAAAATAGTAATATTTACAATACCCAATGCCAAATATTTCATATACTAAATATTTACAAATATTTAATGTTTAATATTTACCTAGTATTTAATATTTGATTAGATTATTTTTGGTTCAAGTCTGCTGAGTATGCAGAAATTTCTGTGATTTTTTTTACTGGGGTATATATTTAATTTGGTTTCTTTTTTTACTTTCTTGGATTCTAAGGCTTAAAATGGAAAATAGGCAACTCTATGGAAATCATAAACCCAAAATTTACTCATCTCTTTTTTTCATTTAGTATAACTTTAGGACTGTAAGCAGAAAGTGCCAGCTATCTATATTTTCACCAGAAATGCTTCTTTTATGGCTAGAATTCTGCTACAAAGAATGCCTAACGTTGCTCAAGTTTAAATAGATAGGCTCTTCATCTCCCTTCAGCTGGATTCAGTAACTCAGTTCTTTATTGGCTTTTGGCCTCTAAGACCTGATGCACTAAGTGTGTCCTCAGCACACCTATTCGAGCCGGTGTGCTCTAGCACAATGTGAAGAAGAGTCTCCTTTCACTTTGTGATTAGCACAGCCATTTGGGATGCTTGCCAGAAGTGTCCAGGCTCTGGCTGACACCAATCTACAAGGTGGAGTCACATGGTCTCATGGCTGGCATGCTCCTGCTGGGGCATAGATCCCCTCCCAGTCCCTGCACAGGGAATAAGTAACATAAATTATTTCAGTATTGGCTGAAGTGACTACTGGAAATGAGGTCTGATCTCAGATGAGTGCCCAAAATACTTCACTATGGATTCTCTCTGGCCCAATGAATTTAATTATTCTGTTCAAAGCTGAGCATGACGCACAAAGGGAGACCTGTGCCAAATGTGGCTGGAATTTGCTGTTTGCTTCATCCTGCAATCTGAGTGCTCACATCCCTTCAAGCACGTATGTGACTGTATCGCTGTTATTCTCCAATCTCTAAGTTTCTCGTTGTGTGGAAATCTTGGGTAGTTAATTCTGTTCTTCAGATGCTGAAAGGAATGTTCTTGCTGTGTTTTGAAGCCACTAGCTTTTTACTTGGATTTATCTTCAATGTTTTAAACCACCTTTGCTCTTTATGCACTTGAGGTGCCTTCATTTTCCATGGCCTGCAGGGAGGGGTAGTTTAATGAACTAATTCCACACCAAATGTGATTTTAAAGAGAAGAGGAAAAAGAAGGGAGAAAATGAAAGTAATAGTAATAAGATCACAAAGCTGCATAAACCAGCTGTATCTGCTGCTAATGTGTTCTGTTATATTATTTTTATCACTTCAGATTCCCAGGATGTCCATCTGCTTTTGTTGACTGGTATCTGCTGCATTTCCTGGAAACTGTTTGTTCTGAGAAGCCTGAGTGTGAATGACAGTCTTATATATTAATTCAAGGAAATTAGAGTAAGTGAGTACAATACAGGGTCTCAAGTGTGTTGGTTAAGCAATGCCAAAGAACAGATTTAAAATGTAGGGCAGTTTACAGTTCTCATGATGCACAGCAGCAAAGCACTCATGAGAATTCGAGCAATGTTTCTGCTTATTTTCAAGAAGTACGTAAGCTGTAAAATGAATGACAGATAAGCTTTGCATCTTGGGAAATGTGTGCTTAAATTACAGCAATTTAAGATAAAACACATGAAGAGTTATCATTTTGACATGCTATTTGCTAAAAACATCCTCTCCTATTTACTCTACAATGCTTTAGATGTTTAGTCTGTAATATGTGCCTGTGTCCCTTATCCAAAACCACGTGATTCCTATTGGAGAACATGGTACCATTATTCCCTACTTCACTTGTTTTTCAACATCTCCTCTGCAAAACTGCATCAATTGCCTTTAATAGTGCCATAAGATTTAATCAGAGGGTTTGTTGTTCAGAAGGGTATAGCTTCTGAAAGCATGAACATAATGACAAACGCATAATGCAAACATTTTAAAGGTGGTTCCAAGAACAGTGAGCTTTCCCAGTGAGGATTCTCTACTGTCCAAAACCACCCCTGAGCTCATGCTACTGCCTCCCATTACTCCCATTGCTAAGACCCTCTTAGCTTTGCTGTCTACTCTCTCAAAGCTTTTAGGGATTAAAAAAACCTTTTACTGCAGCTGGCAACTTTGAAGGTAAAAAAGTGGATAAAAATTTGCTAATGGGAGGATACCAGAACAATTGCTGAAGGCTTGTTTCCTTAGACAACCAGCTTTAAGAAAAAAAAAAAGGAAAAAAAAACCCAGTGATGTGGAATCAAAGCTCGCTTACAAAGAACATAATCAATGTGAAAACTTTGTGGATCTTTTACTTCAGAAAGAATTTCAGCAAATGCGTGTCTTTCTACAAACCCCATGCAATTAAAATAATAGCCATACTGATTAACATCAGTTTTACAACTAAAAGCTTGCTGAGTTGGTCTGCAGCATTCATTAATAGACAATTGACTTAGTTTTCTTTCCACATTCTTGTGAGTGTCCTTTTATCCCTCCTTCCTAATGTTTTTTTCCCAATTGTTCTTTAAATATAAAATCCAGAGACTAGTCCTGCATTTATTTCTGGCCTGACTTTCAGCTGCTGGCTCTTTTACTCCTCCTGCCTCCTTCCTGTCTGCACACAAGAGCATGAAAAAGAGATGGACAGAGAAGACATTTATTGCTTATGCTTCAATTAAACCGTTAGAGATCAAGAGGAAAATTATTTTCGGATACTTTAAGACCTGTGAGAATCACAGGAAGGCAAAAAGGATCACCTTGTTCAGAAACCACCCAAATCTAAATGTCAGGCTAGCAGATGAGTAAAACACATAAAGCATGATGAGTGATCATCTTCTGGGTTTAGACAAAACACAAACTTCCACTACAGCAGAGGTTTTTATACAGCTCTCTGATGTAATCAGAGTTAACTTTTGTGAACTTCTGTAAGTTGTTCCATTTAGTCATTTCTTGGAATGTCTGTTATTTAGTCTATCTCTACCACTGGAACTCTCTCACCCACTGCTGAAACAGTGAACTCTTTTTAAGTAACTTTTGGTATCATGATTGCTTCATAAAAGACCCATCCTAAATGTGGAAGTTTTAGAATAAAAATAATGTATCGTCTCAATAAAATAAGACCTCATCCCTACTTAAACATTTCCGTATATTGGAGAAATAGAAAAATCTCCTGCCAGCACTGCAGCTGGTATATTGACGCTTCCATAAAGCCTAGGAGATCAGCAGAGGCAAAGAATTTTCTTCTCAAACTTAGTTCAGTGATGAGAGAAGAAAAGTAGGGAGACAATATATTCCAAGAAGTTGGTCATTATTTTAATTTTACTTTTGTCTGATAGAATCAGACTTAAGTGATTTAAAAAAGATCAAAATGGGCTCTTGAACAGTGAGGGCATTTCTGTAATTGTGCTGAGGAATCCTTCACTCCATATCCCAGAATGACACATCTCATGCCCTCAGGCCTCATTTCAGCTTCTTCTCAGTGACAACTACACAGTGTTAGAATGTGAATGTGACATACCTTTGCTTTTTTTGTTTGTTTGTTTTGAGAAGATTTAGGAAGCCAAATTTAATTTTTCTTCATCAGCTGCATCAGGAACCAAACCACGATGTGCCACAGGTGGTCTACACAAGACATTACAGACCAGGCTGTGGGTCACAGGAATGTCTTTTCAAGGGAGACATCACAGTTCAGACCTCTCTTCCTGAAGGAGATTATCCTGAAGTAAAGGTGGCATAGAAGAAAATGTAAAATATGTCTCTTTCCTCACCCATACCCACCCCTCCCCTGTTTTTCCCTGAAAATATGTTTACATGCTCCACTAGAGAAACAGAGAAACAAGAAGAGAAAACTACTGGACCTTTAAAGCTCATATTATAACACCTATTCAACTAGTTACTTTTTAATTTTTTTTTTTGCACTAAATAACCAGTTAAGGAGTGTTTTGTTTCCATATCCAAAACTCAGTTGAGGAGTGCTTTATAACACACTATCCTTCCAGTGTGTCTAAAATCCTTCAGTGACATAAAGGTAGAATGTTTTAATTAAGAGATTACCTTAACAGTGCAATTAACAAATACCTCATAAAACATTTATGGAAACCCAATTTAGAGCTTCTGCACTACCATAATTGCAAATTTTCAAAAGTCCCTGAATGCTTATTTACATAATAGAACTTAATGGCTCTCAAGTGGTCATTTATATCTCCCTCATAAATACCATCCATGTTTAGAAGCTCTTCATAATGTGCTTTTATCTAGATGTCCCAATATGCGTGTGAAAACCTTGCTTTTATGATATTTATGATATCATCAGTTAATTTGGTGGTTTATTTTGGCGTTTTCTTAATTTTCTCATTTCTGAACAGAAACACAGCAGTTATTTTACTTTTCAGGTTTACATTTTGCACAGGTACTCCAGTCACTTGTTAGGACCTTAGAAGGAGGCATGGATTATATGAGAATAAAATTCTGATAACTGCGGTTTCAGAACTTACACCTGACCCGGTGTGGTATGTCAGAAGTAGTTTCAGTTTTTTGTGAGATTTTTATGCACAATATAAAATAAAATTTGCTGTAACTGTACTGAGTTCATTAGAAGATGCAAAACAAAATTAGGAGGAAGTACTTTTTAAACAAGTCCTACTTAGTAAAATATAATTTCAGAAAGATCAAGATAGTGCTGAGTGTTTTTGTGCAGAATTTCTTCTGAAATAAGATGGCAAGGACACATTTTTTTAGGAGCCTAACAAGTGGATGAAGTAGATTGGAATATTGACCTATCTGAAGATGGGGGTCTACTTCAGTCTGTACTTGAGTAAGAAGTAACATAGAAGAGAAGACAGGACCTAAGATACTTAGCCTGCACACATGCAACTTTCTATATTTAATCTCACATACGACAAAAAAGATCCAGCTTCCTCTCAAAAAAACCCTTGGAAATACAGAAGACCACAATATTACTAGTTGCCAGTCAGGACAGTTTTGCATAGTGGACAGTATTAGATTTTCATAAATGGCTAATATTTTATGTGACTATAAATCAAATAACTGTGTCATCATAATATATCTCCAATTAGGATTTTCTTTGTTATCTTCTTCAGCTTCCCTATATTGATCATAAGATTGTTTAGTGATCTAATCACCCAGAGCCATGATAATTTACTAAAATGTAGCTAAAGAATGTAACTACAAGGGGAAAGTGACAACCAAAGCTTTAAGTTGCTGGTGCCATCTGAATGTCCGCACTTGCTCAGAGCTGTGCTTCGAGTAAGAAGCTCCATTCAACAGATGACCTGTATTTCTTTGACTACTAATTGGCTAAATAGCTGGCATTAGTATGCAGGAACCTCATGGGCCACAACTGGACTGAGCATTTGCAAAACATAGCAGTGCCCTGAAAAGCTTTTTAATCTTGCTGTGATATGAGTTACATTCTAAGAAACATCAGAGAGGCAGACAAAAGCTAGAAGCAGAACACCTAACCTTTCTGCAGGGAAATCATGCCCATGATGTCACTTAAAACACCAATATCTATTTAAAAAAATATAAATGTGAGGTAATTTTCCATTTATAGTCATGTTCTATGACAAATAGAAGGAGCATCATTAGAATGATTTGTTATCAGCTTCTGACTTCAGAACTCAATTCATTCAATCACAGTTTAAAGTGTCATCTACAAGAGTCTATACTGGACAAATTGGTAGGAATAATATAGTAATTCCTTTGAAAGACTGAACAGCAATGCCAGGATTTATGACATTGTCAAGAAGACTAGTCATTAGTAAGCTTATGAGTTGCTATCTAACGCAATTGCAATAAGCTTTTTTTGCATCCTGAATCTATCACTGATTACACCTTCTAAAGCTGTGCCACTATAAGCACCTCTATATGCAGAGGTTCTGTGTAAGAAAGTGAGAGAGATCTAAATGCACATAGAATAATATTTTTTTCTGAGCATCAAAGGAGAAAAGATCTTACCAAGTCTGGCTGAACCAGAAAGATTACCAAGTGCTATTTACCATACCCTGACTCAGAGCATTAAAAAGTTAGACTCACTAAGCCATGGATATTAATTCTTCTGTACTTTGGCTCAATTGACTCCGCAAAAATCACATCAGGAAATGCAGTTTTCTATTAGGTTTTCTTTGTCTGTATCAGTAAAATATTATTAGCCAGTTGGGCTAAGATTCAGAGCATTGGAAAAATGGAAAATACTGCAAGAAAACATGCAGTGCCTTTCAAGATACTATACAACATCATCCACACAATAAGGAAGTTTAGATAGATTAATAGGGAATAGTGAAAGGTAAACAGTACTGGCAAAAACAGAAATCTGAAATAAGCAGAAAATTCTGGTGAAACTCACTCAAGAACTGACTTGTTTTAATATATATTCATTTAAAACAAAACACTGAGGAAACCTGTAGCCAAATACATGTTTAACTACTGCAAAAGTGCTTATATATTTAAATTGAATCAGTTTGTGAGAAAGTTCATATACATGAAAAAATATCCTGCCATCCCTTTGGGAGACATATAATAATTTTGTCAAAACTAACAGTTATCCTGTGGTAGAAATATAATGCATGCGAAAATAATTAAATTTTCATTGAAAAATTCAAAGTACTAACAATCAAAAATTTCAAGTTGCTACAATATTTATCTGTGTGGTTTCAAATCAAGTTCCTTTTTTAAAATTCTAAGTTCCTAACCACTACACCAGGAATATTAGTACATCTACAGTGCCAGCAAAATGATGAAATTCCTATCCCAGATCACTTTTTCTGGTTATAGAAACGGGGTTCAAAATGCCATAAACTAAATGCTGTCAATAAATTGCCAGATAAAATAAAATAGTTGATAGACATTGTATCAATAAATGGTTACAGATTTTGAAGATTTAAAAATTAGCTATAGTTCATACAGATAATTTAGTGTAAGCTTTTAGTTGCCATACGTTTCCACCACCAGATTTCACTTTGAAAACAGATTTCTTCATCATATTGTTTTCACAGTGAAAATCAACAGTGTCAAACATTTTAATATATTCAACCACTCATATTGAAAATATCTACAATCATTAAAAACAAGTTTCATGTTTGTGAGCAATAAAATTCATACTCAGTCTCTTTTTCCAGTTCAGGAACTGTTTCTGATTTCAGAGATCATTCTGCATTTCCTTAGTAGTTATAAATGTAATTTGATCCCAAATATGATAATCCCTTTAAATTCCCTGACAGCAATCTGTTCCTCTTACTCTCCACGGAAAGATGAACAAGCTGGCTATTTAAAGTATGCTTAACACTAAAGCTCTATGGAAGATAAATATTCAGTTTTGTGGCAAGTTTTGAGGTTTTCTCTTTGCTTTTGATCCGCATTAATGCAAGGCAATAATTTTTAATACAGTATCAAAGGTGTGATAAAATATCTTAAAAGAACTGGGCTATCAAATTTGCCTTTTCTTTCCACTTCTTTCTTTGCTCTCCACTCTTTTTCCATTTTTTCAAACATGTCAAGCTACTAGAAGTTCAAGATTTTTAAAAAAATTCCTCCGTGTAAATTTTACTGAAGCCATTGTATTTCTGTGAAATATCACATTCAATAAACCCATATTTCAAAACAATTTCACTTAAAGAGAAGGATGCCAGTTATCTCTTTTCATTACTATCCATTTCATCTCACAGAAGAACGTTATGGCTTATTGCAGGGAGCATTATGGCAAAAACGTGGGATGCACAAAAATTCCAGCGTAAAGAGCTCTCCATTGGTCCACATTTGCTCTAATGCCTTTCACGATGCTGTACAAAGGACCACGTGCAGCTCCACAGCGACAAAAAACATCTAACTCATCATTCAGCTGCTATCTAGAAACTTTTGCAAAATAGCATCTGTGTTTACACAGGCAGACTTCCCCAACACATCTGCAGATCCTGCACGTGGCAGTGATCTCTCTCTGCAGTCGGGTCCTCCTCTGCGCGAGCACTGCATCTGCCAGACCAAGTGCAAATAAAAATAAATCATATTTGGCTGCAGGTACTTTCTGAACTTTCAAAACACTACTAACTCTCTAACAAGATCTCGAGATGGCAAATGTTAACAAAACTCTTCTCTCTGTTATGAAAATCCAAGCTCCAAACCAAGGATATTCATAGTTTTTCCCTGAGCCAACACAGCTTCCTAAGTCTTATGCACAAAATAGAACCCATGTATTCAAAATTCTACATTATCTAAAGGCATAATACAGTGTAGGTCTTCTTCTTGAACCACACAACACAGAAACATACATGCTTTAGACTTTCACTTACTCTGTTAAACATGATGCTGAAGAAAGAATAAACATCTCTAGACTAAAAGAATTAATTCATCTCCTGTTAACTTCTCAACATTTTGAGAACCAGACTTAAGCTTTTCTGAATCCATAGCTTGTCTTCTGCCATTTTAATTTTGAAAGTGACTCTTGATTTGCCGACCTGACTTTGTTCCATGTTCCAGTTGCTCTTTTCTTCAGTCATCTTTCATTCTCTAGCAAAATATTTTACCTCTAGATATGGTAGGTACAGATACACTAAACTACTGCCCCTTACTCTAATTTTTGGCTGCTATCTGGTCTTCCTTTTGACTGCCATATCTACTAGTCTCCATTGTTTTTGATGTTTGCTCATTTATACTGCAAGAACAGCTTCTGTCCTGACATGGAAGCTCATGCACATCTCATTTCTGAGCCTGATCATGCACCTCTCTCCCTCCTAATTCGGTCATAGCACCAGTAAAAGAACAGAAATCATTGCCTTGCACTGGAATATTATTCTAAGTAATCTTTCTCCCTAATTATTGAGACTGTATGGTGGTAAACAATGCCTCTGTTTTCCTCTTTCCTTTAAATAGTATCCTATATTCTTTGAAGATCTCAAAAAGAGCTATCACTACAAACTAGCTCAGAGATTTCAGTGCTAGCTATTGGATTTTTCTTAATACTCAGACTGCATTATGTTATTTCAATGCTTACAACAAGGGATGTGTACTACATTCAGCTCTCTCCTTCTGCACTAAAAAATCATGCTCCATCAGTCTCATGACTACCAGTTTAAAAGTTAGATTGCAAAATTCTTTTTATTTTCCAGCTAAACATATATTTAAATATTGCATGAACCTGGCCCCTTTCCAGCACACATTTTATTAAAGCCAGCTGTGAAGTAATTATTGAACATGCTAAAAATGGCTTTTGAGAGTAGAACAATGTGAGTTTTGTCCAATTTTGATTCACAAACTGAGCTTTGACTAAATACTACATTCCAAGAACTCATTCTCTTATGAAATGGAGTCTGAACAACTTCAGAAACATAATTTCTGAGAAATGTGGGAATCTAGGTCAAGAGCTGATTGTAGCAGAATTTGCTAACACAAAAGGGTATGGTTTTGCTAAATAAAAAAATGTGCTTTCAAGCACCAATGAAGACAAAATAATGAAGAAAGCACAAGCAAAACAAGTCATTTTGAGAATAAAAACATTCGATGTAAAATTCAAACTATATTGCATATATAATTTCTTTTTACAGAAGTAAAAGGCTTTGTTTCTTTGGGATTTGTTATCTAGTGACATTCTGACAGAGATGTTGCATATTTCTGACGAATTTCCAAACATTTGTATTTTTTGGGCACATTCGGATGTATATTTTTATATCATATGAACTTCTCGCATTTGTATAAACACAAGGCATTTTTTTTAAGCATAAATGATAAATAATTCTCTTCAGGAGGAGCATGGCCTAATTTTGGGTTCTTTATGATTACTCATATATTTTCTAAAAAATAAAATTCATACCTCTAGCAATAAGATTCTAATTGGTTCTGCATTTGCATACCAATGGATAAAAGTATTTAAAATCCTACAGGTATCCACTTCTGGCTACATGCAACCCAGACACTGCCTGTTAAAAAGTGATTAGAAATTAATATAACTATCCCCTGTATTCACAGCTTGAGATCTGTAATATGTAAAGAATGATCATTCTTAAAGGGGCCATGCTTGTGAACGCTGTGTTTAATTAATGCCCAAGGGAAAGAGAAGAAAAAGACGAGGAAAAGTACTGCAGCTGAATTTATTCTGAATTTGTAGTGATGTTAAACATTGCATGCCAGGTTTAATGGCATGTATTCATCCAGCTAGCACTGTGTCTTACTGAGAACAAATGGTGTTGTCTGCCCTCAGGAGATGAGGATTTCAAAGTGAATTTGGGAGTGCAGAGAAGATTTCTCTTCTATTTTCTCTACTGATTTGTGCTAGACCTGCCATCACAAGCACCCAAGCTGCTCCTTGTGTGCAGGTCAACTTGGTGCACAGGATACACAGAATTCTTGTTTATCTGTAGCGATATCTTTAGGTGTGTGAGGAGAAGGATTCTGTGCTGCAGCAATCTGTACAAGTCATACCAGTCATTTATATTGAGACTGACACTTCCCTTTTTATTCCTAACTGCTACTGGTATGTGTGAAAAGATGAAATTATGTGTGGTATGAAGACATTACATGCAATAGATACATTTAGAAAGAGCAAATCCCTGAGCAAAATAAAGTCAAAGACTGAAATATCCCAAACAAACAATTTTGAATCATAGGAGGAGATTTGAACATCACTACAGAGGTGAAAAAAATTTTAAAACAACAACAAAAAAACCCCCAGCAAAATGCTACTATACCATGAAACAGTGCATCAATGCAGCAGAAAACACCTTCTTACATGTGCTACGAGACTATTACCCACTGCAGCAGTCCCAGGTCAGGCTCTGTTTGGACTGAAAGTTGTAGCTGAAGGAACACAAGATCAGGACAAGAACAGGGTCACATCCTACCTACCCAGCCGTGGCTGCTGTTTGGTAAACCAACAGAGAAGAAGCCCCAGCTAAAACTGACAGGCCAGGCTTAGTCGTAAGCCAGTCCTCAAGCAGTAGGCACTTTAGGAGAAACAGACTAGACACATGTCAATAAAATAAATCCAAGAGATCAGGAAACACAGTGTCCCTTACAGCTGCTTCTCTCCTTAACACAAAGGAAATGGCTACGAAGGCTGGACTTCTTTGCTTGTTATTTTTTCAAAGCTCAACTGCTAATTAAGACTTGGAGAGAACATGAATAACAAAGGCCTTTTTGTCTGAGTGAGAGCTTATTTCATTGAAATAGAAATCTGGGAAAACATAAAATACGTATTTCTGTTTGCATCAGTGAAAATTTCCGTGCTGTCAGTACAGTGATATTATCTCAATCTGCACATACAAAAAAAAGTAGCATACACTAAATGTCAGACTGAAGTGTTACGTTATTTAATCTTTATCATTTAACTGTGAACAACGTAAACACATAAATACCTGCAGATGGGAAAGCGCCAGGGACAAAACAATGAAAGAGGATGAGTACAACCCAAGGACACCTCACCTAACTTGGATCAGGGCATGAAGGTGCCGAGGCTTGTGGAGCTCTGCCCAGCACCTCAGCCATGGCACCGGCCACAGGGCAGGGCTCTGCCCTTCCCACCTAAATTTTTACTACAATTTTCCCAGCTGCAAACCCAGACAGCAGCAAGTCCCTGGCCCTACACAGCCCTAGGCTGGGCCCTGTGCTGCCAGCTCTGGTTCTGGGGGAGCCTGCACTGACTGTCCCTGCAGCCACCCAGGAGAGGCTCCTGTCCTTCCCAGCAGGGCATCTTGGGGTGGACATAGCTCCAGGGGAGCAGCCAGGGCCCATGGACAGCAGGGCAGTGGGGACAAGGATGGCCTGAGGCCAAAGACGAGGTGGCAGGAGCCATTGCAGCCTTGGGCATCAGCCCTGTGCCTCACCCCGTGGCCATCAGCAGGACAGTGCTGCCCACACAGGCTCCAGGCCCAGAGGGGAGGGACAGACTATGCAATACAAATGACAGTGCTGTGGACACCAAGGCCTTCAAGCACCTTGAGGGAGATGTCCCTCCTCGGCTGACACTCTCTACATGGATGTCTGGGCCAAAATACCCACTTGGGCACTCAGCAGAGCAGTGGGCACCTCTGGAGGACACAGATGGTCCTTCCTGTCAGTCTGTGGGCAGCTCTGGGCAGCTCAGCATGGAGCAAGCCTCAGTGGCTTGGATGGGCTGTGTGGCTTTTCTCCAGCTGCAGTGGCTGATCTTATTTTCAGGTTGCCTTCCACATCCATGTTTGTAGGCAGCATGCCAAGGAGATTTGTCTTTTATTTTTAGTTTTAAAATGGTTGCATCTGAGCACCATTTAGTCTTAAGAAAGGCTACAGTGTTGGTCTTGGTCCTTCTCTTTGGGTATGTTACAACAGTTTGTTTTCCATCTTTAGATTGTATTTACACAACAACTAAAGGAAGTTCACTCATTTGGATTCTTCTAAACTAGTTTCAGATTTCTGCTCCAGGAGTAACACAAGGACAGCATGTGGTAACGCTCAGCTTCAGGCAAATTATCTGAGTCAGAGCATCAGATAAAATACCTGCGTGCGTCTTCAACAAAGCTCCCTCCCACAGGCTGCAGCCTGCACTGAGCTCGCTGTTACTGCGGATTCGCTCGCTGTCTTCACAAGCTGCACTTGTATCTCGGCTGCCGTATAAAAATATCCTCCAAGTCAGCTTTCAGAAACCATCTGCTTCCTGCAGTGGAGAAGTAGTACTTGGGACCAGGATTCTTGAGAGCAGCTATTTTCTCTCTGTGATGACTCCTTCAGTTAACAGGCTGCTGTAGCCATCTTGCCCTTATCAAAAAAGGTAGAATTTTTGTCCAATTTCTCACTCACCAAGAAGGCCTACCCATAGACCCTGACATCTGTGGTGTGGCAGAGACCCATGTGATTCATTCAAACTCTAAAGCTGATGGTCACTTGAAAGAATCCAAGAATACTCTTTGTGGCAGGAGGAAAAGGATTCCAGACGATGTCAATTCAACACATTTGAAGCCTGAATCCTCTTAGGGCTGATTAACTGACAATTAACTCTGATATCATGAATTTATATTGGCCACCTAGATCTAGCAGTTTCCCTCATATATCAACAACAAAACAATGTCTCTGTAGCACCTGAAGAAAGGAAGACTTTCCGTAAGCAGGAAAAAAATGATTTCACAGCCACTTAGAAAATATAGCAGATATCTACATTTAATTTCTGAAAGTCTCAGCTGTGATGTCACCCTCAAACTATTGTAACAGAGTAGCAATAATACATGCAAGCATACAGTACAATCAAACCTTTTCTATAATGGTATTAAATATTTTCTGAATTAAATATTGTTCTTTGTTAGAAATTAATACATTTTCAGCTTTTTTTTTGAGGAAGGTTTCCTCCTTTGTTCACCAGGCTACATACTGTCTTACATAGAGATACTTCATCCGGAAATGCAAAGCCTCATTGAAGTCCTGATTTTTCTTTTTCAGTAAGGCTTAACAGAATGGGCAGAAAGAAAAAGAACATAATGGAACCAGTACATATTTTCTCTGTGGGGCCTGCAAAAAAGAATGCAATGCTTGAAATTTCATAGTTTTTTTAAAAAACTCTTCATAAAAAAGCAACACGACATCTGTGATATTCTTCTTAGTCTAAGAAAATTATGAATATTTTTCTTAAAAGAGGCCATTTTATTTCTAAGAGTCTTGCTACAATTCCTAGTGCAGCACTGACTGACCTTTCATGAGAAGAAGGAAACCATTTCAAGTCTGCAGAATCTGTCTTTTTCCCTATGCAACCACTACGTTCTCTAGGCTAAAAAAGAAATAGGACAAGCAACTATACCACTGAGACTCAGAGTCAGGCGCTCTGACTCAAAATCCTTGTTAGGAAGCGTAGGCTAATAGCACTTCCTGGAGACCTTGGGAGGTGAGCTAGGATTTTTGCAATAGCTGTGTGCAGGTAATGGACCCTATTCACCCTCTGTCATACCAACCAGCATCTCAAAAGAACAATATGGTGATTGTGAGTTATATTTGTAGCCTTTAAAATGCTACATTTTTTGCTTTTCTGCATTCTTCTGAGGCATAAATGTCACTTTCTTGATGGTTCATTGGCTTTCAGGGCCAAAAATACAGGAATCTGAGATGGCATAACACAGCTGAGTATGGTACAACAGACGTCTATGCTGCAAAACTCTATTTTTTGAGATAAAAACGGTTTAATAATTGAAATATTTTTCTCTAAAATGCCAAAGGAAAACGGTCTCATTTTCAGTGCGTAAAAATTTTCTTTACATAGAAAAAGAATTTAAAAATCAGAAAAATAAAAGTAATTTTCAAAGAATGAAATAGCATTTAGCTTTGACTATGTAATAATAAAGTTCATTAAAAGGGCAGATAATGATTTAATGGATTGATTTAGGTTCCACTGCCATTTTTAAAGTCTTCCCAGAGAGGTTATAAATATGTATTATTGTTACTTGGAGGTTTGACGAACGTGCAACTACATTCTTACATGCGAATATCTTACTAACCTGTTTAAGGGAAGCATATCTTGAACAGATGAGAGGAATTTCTGAGAATTCTAGGGTAAAAGGATCCAGTATTTGCACTCTTGTTAGAAAGAAGCAATTTAATTGACTCTTCTCAAACAAAATCACTCAGAAAGGGAACATACAGGGCGGAAATTATTTTTTAATGACTTCTATGTTTTCCTTTTTTCACTGTTTGTGCCGTAAAGATATCAAGGCAGTTGATTTCTGGAAAAGGGGCAATTTGACTGATTAAACCAGGATGCTGCACTTTAAATATTCAACTGGTTACCATGGCAACAGTTTTACTTTGACACACAGCTTATCTTGTTTTAAGGAGTGCAGCCTGTTGTTATGGCAATTTGGAACACCACTATTTTTTCCCACACACAGAAAATAAATCAGTAGTTAAAATGGGTTGAATAATTAAAAATCTAAGCCTGATTTAGTATCTTGTAGAACACTGTAGTTTATCAAATTTAACAAATGAAACTTGACCGAACAGAGAAAGAAAGAAAGAAAGAAAGAAAGAAAGAAAGAAAGAAAGAAAGAAAGAAAGAAAGAAAGAAAGAAAGAAAGAAAGAAAGAAGCAAAGTTCATGAAGATATAAGGATAAAGGATTATAATTTTTACCCCTGAAAGGAAAAGTAGATTGTAGAGGCATTTTTAATGACGAAAATTCACTGTTTTCTGCTTTCATGAAGAAACACATTATTTTGTCTTGCTGATTTCTTCAGAAGCAAAATCTAAATAAATGGATACAGAAGAACCAATGCAAATTACCCCCCCCAAAGCTCTTAGCATTGCAAGCAGAATGAATATTCTAACTGAAATTTCATAAATGGTAATACTAAATGATCAGAGTTCTTACCTAAAATAAACATATTTCAAAAAAGAATCATTTTTTAAGAACCTAAATGTACACACTACTCCCTGCTGATACACGCATTTTACATGACATGCTAAGAAATCAGGCACAAGCCTGTGTATTTTAAACAAGAATGAAATCTATGTGCCTTTTCCTAAAGGCATGTTGAATGAGTCCCTACACTTTAATCTTCAGAAAAACCCAGTTCATGTTTAAGCAAGGGTTGGGATGGTCCTACGAGCAGAGGATAGAGCTGAGGGACATCCAACCACCCGGAATCTTAAAAAAAAAAAAAGAAAATCAGGAAGAAACTTTGTTCCGGTTGTCCAGTCTCTAAAGAAGTAGTAGAAAAGGTCTTTGCACTAAGCAAGCTTAGTTAGGATCTACCCGATGCACTTAAAGTTTGAAAGTGCATGGGGGTTTTTTTAGTCTTTTTTAAGTTGTAATACATATGGATATTTCAATATTTACACGATTTGTACTGGGGTAGTTGCTGGAGGTTCTCAATATTCCTATCACTATTTCATTTTTTACTATGAAAAAGAAATTACTTAGTCTATAAGACCTATCAACTTAACTTTGAATTTCCTCTTTTATTTTGTCTGTAAATAAGCAAACAAACTTTCATAGGTGTGGTGTCTCCAAAGATTTTTACAAACAATATTCTACACAAAAAATATAGGTAGAAATTACGTACATGATGAACTCACTTCCTGAATATCCATTTTGGGAAAAAAGTATGAAAAGAGGGATTTTAGATGAAGTATGAATGTTGTGCCTCAGGTCTCTTTGTCTGTACAATGGCATCAAAGTTGCTTTGAGTTTTCAATTAGTTTCTTTAGAACACTCTTATTGTCTTGCTGTAATGTCTTCTCTAATTTTTTCTATGCCTTTTTTTCCCCCTCTGATAATTACAAGTTTAACAAAAAGTAGTCCCAGTCTTGTCCCCCTTCCAGTGGTGTCTATGAATTTAATTTCTTTCTGAGCTTGTATCTTTGAGAGCTTCATTCTCTCCAGCATTTGGCCTCCTTATTCCTGTTTCTCAGTTTTTTCAATCTTACTCATGATAGATGAGGACAGATGTGATTTTAGACAATACTTTCTTTTCCTTTAAGAAAATCCTACTGCTCTTTTTGTGATGGAGAACATGAATTTGAAAAGTCTTTTACTGTATTTCATATATCCACAGAAAGGATGGGGAAAAAACAATCTGAAGCAGTAGAGCATTTAGCTGGATGCAGCTTACAATATAAAATACATATGTGTGGCAATGAGAAAGGTAGCAGAGGCAGCTAAATGTCTTTTGACTCTTATTTTATGGGTGACTGCAGACGTATGAGGGGCAGATGTTTTCCATTTTGCCTAAGGCAACACAAATCTGTGAGCTGGCGGTCAGCTCGTACCCGAAAGAATAAAACAGTGATCAGCTTGTACAAGATATCAACTCTAAGAATTTGGTGGTTTTTAGCAATGTCCCGTATTAGCTATTAGTTCCTTCTACAGGCCTGTGAAGGAGAGGGTTGCTGTTTAGCACTCTGTTCAGGTAGGCAGCAGAAACCCAGACTCGGTGGTGAGGCACCTCCAGAGATACCTTTGAGCAGCCAGTCTGTGCCTTGCTCAGGGCCTTGCAGAGGAGCAGTGGCAAAGGGTGGGACTGTCTGCCAGGATCTGCTTGGGCTCTACCCGCCAGCAGGCCCCCAGGTTACATGCTCTTTGAGAGATGGTTTTCCTGGCCTGCGTGTCAGTGGAAATTCAAAGTTAAAAAGCTGGTTTGAATTATAGACATGCAGCACCTTCCAATAGTTATGCCAGCAGACGGGAATGCAGTTTATATTGAACATCTGAGAATTTCATCTTATTGTTAAATATATTAAACAGCAGCTCGGTTTCAGATTATTTCTTTAAGCTACTTGGATGTCAGCCTCATGCTAACTGGAAGATTTCAGCAATATGACTATTGTCTCTGAAATTAGATTTGCGTATTACTTATGTTTCTTGATTTCTATCACTGCCTTTCCACTTTTGTTTCCTGGTTTTTTTTAGTCTTGTTCTTTTCTCTTTTCATGCCCTGTCTTTTCTGCATTTCTTTGGTTTTCATTTTTTTCAGAAAAAAAAATTGGGAATTTAACACTCCACAGATAAGATTATTAAAATGTCATTTAGTAAGATAGTAATAGGAGATTAACAAGTGATAACAGTGAAGAAATGAGTTTTACTCATTGGTTCAATAAACAGCCAATTTCTGCTAAATTTGAGAATAATCTCTACCCATTAGTTGTATGATGAAACCAGTAGATCTAATTTGTATCTTAAAATTTTTTCTCATCTAGCTTTTACAAGGACATACAGTCAAACAAGATCTGCACTATTTGCTCAAGCTGAGCAAAAAAAAAAAAAAAAAAGCAGAAGCTTTCCAACAGAAAAAACAGTTCTTTAGCTCTGAATCTTTGTTATGCCCACATCTTTAGATCACTACAACTGACAACTTTCCATTTGTAGATTATTGTTACCATTATCACATTCTCTAACACTGTCACAAATGCTTAACTTACTATTACGTCTGGATGCCCCCAGCAATTTCACTGAATAAAATCCAATTGCAGAGGGAATGCTGGTGAACATGATAGAGAGATACAGCAAATTGAAGTCCCATTTCAGAATTTTGCTAGAGCCTTTCTACCCAGACCCAGCCCAATTACTCAGCTTGTTCTCATTACCTCCTTTGATATAAGTACTTGATGGTTTGCTGCTGTGCACATTATCACATATGGAGCTGGCAGCAGTTTGCAGTTGCTTTATAAAGAATCATTTCCAGAAGGAGGGAAAAAAACAACCCTGTGCAGACTTAAGTTGGACACCATAGGCATTTGGTCCTAAGTCTCACTTTTGTAGTTTACTGTGTGGGCATGGAAAACTAAATTTGATAAAACCATCAACTGTCAAGTTTCTTTTTCAAGGACGAGAGGCCATCATTGCAGTTACTCACTCTGAGCCAGCAATAACAGCAGTGAGACTTGGGATCAATCTAGAAAAGTATTTCCAATAATAGTTTCCCTTTTTTATTGAGCAGATTATTTTTTTAATAGGAGGACATTAGAGATGGTTCAGCTTGCAAACAGTATGTGGGCCAGAACCAGTGAAGGAAGTGGGAACAGCATTTAACTCCGCTAGAAACCTGCACCCTCAGCCGAACACGATGCAGAAATCTTTGGAACAACAGTGCAATGCGCCTTCAGCTTCATCTGTGCCTATACTGTAGAACAGAGTGATTCTCCGGGGCCACTTGACTTCTGTGTCTCTCGTGCTAACATAATGTTTCTTCTTATTGATTTCTGCTCCCCTCCTTCCCAGCATCCCTTAGCACAGCTTCCTAATATCCTCCAAAGGATGCTAATATCTTTCCTCAGTCATCCTCAGTTTCCTTCATGCTTCATAAACATCCACAGGATGGGGCAGGAAGGGCTGCAGAGCTGCTAGCCTATGGGATTCTGTGTGCATGTAGAATCAAAGGGATGCCAAAGCACCAAAAAAAGCAAGAAAATAAGAGTCTCCCTTCCTCTGACGAAATCAACATTTGGAAACTTTGCAGCCTGGAAGGAGTTACACAAAATTAGCTTGGTGAAGTTTGTAGGTGTGGTTCAGAAAGGAGAAAATAAAAGACGAGAATAATTTTGAAATTTCTGTTTCCTTTTAATGAATTTCATATATTAGCATCCAGAGTTTTATCAAAAAATAAAAACTTGGCAAATCCATTGTTAGAGGAACTGACTTCACAAGAAAGGCCTCCTTGAAAAAAGTGTTCAGTTGCCAGTGGGAAATTTGACAGCATTGATAGAGATGAAAATTCACGGAAAGACAAAAAGAGGACAAACTCAAGAATAGAAGTAGTAATCCATCCTGTTACTGGCCAACAGTGACTGTGCGTGTCCTCCCTTGTCCCTCTGTCTATCTGAACATGTACGCCAGTTTTGGGTTTGGGGATAGCCTGTGTTTGGACACTTTTTTCTCCCCATCAAAGCCAAAATGGAAGAGACCTTGTTAAAGAAGCTGGTCTTCTGCAAAATATCATGGAGGTGTAAAGTTAGATGTAATTTACATATTTAAAGGTTTAACAGAGTTAGGAAATGAGAATGTATAACCATCAGATATTTTGCTTACATAACCTCAGATTTACCTTTTTCTTTGTCAGCAAAGTTTGAGGTAGGAAAGAGACTGAGAAAATTCAACTCAATCCTTTGAGCAAGTGGAGAGAATTTACTCTCTTCAAGAGGGAGAAATTTTGTGAAGCCGAACTGACAAGACACCAGTGCCTGGAATGCTAGATTAAAGTTGTAGCTTTTGGGCTTAAAGTTTGCCTGGCTTTAGCCATCTGCATGTGTTTAAATGCATGAAACTACAGTCCATTTAAACTTAATATTGTCCACCTCTGAAAAGAATACTGGATTTGCATGGTCTGGTTTTTGGTAGTGGGGGCTATAGAGGGGGCTTCAGTGAGAAGTTGCCAGAAGCTTCCCCCATGGCCAGCAGAGCCAATCCCTGGTGGCTCCAGGACAGACTTGCCACTGGCCAAGGCTGGGCCAGTTAGAAATGGTAGTTACGTCTGAGACAACATATTTAAGATGGCAAAAACCAGATGTAACTGCAGCCAGAAAAGAGTGAGAATATGGGAGAGGAACAACTCTGCAGACACCAAGGTCAGGGAAGAAAGAGGGGGAGGGAGTGCTCCAGGTTCTGGAGCTGAAAAGAAGGGAGAGGTGGGGGGAAGGTGTTTTTAAGGTCCTATTTTACTTCTCATTATCATTCTCTGATTTTGTTAGTAATAAATTCAATTAATATGTCCAATCTGAGTTTTACCCGTGACAGTATTTGGTGAGTGATCTCTCCCCTGTCCAGCCGAGGAGGGGAGTGATAGAGCAGCTTTGGTGGGTTTCTGGCATCCAGCCAGGGTCAGTCCACTACGATACCATCATCCAAGGAGATTGATATATGTGAGTAATAGTTACAAGAATACAGAATTTAACACATTAAATGCAACGCAAAGCTTGACAAAGCAAGCTTGAAGCACCAGGAAAAATTAGTGGGTCAGAGACATAGACTAGGCTGAAATTCTTTCCAGTTCGCAGAGAAAACATGAGAGAGGAACATGGGCCCACAAAAAACCAAACTAAACCAAAACAAACCAAACCAAAACAAAACAAAAAAACCCCCAACCAAACAAAACCAGCTGTTTCTCTTTCCATGTACAAATTGTCAAGCTTCAAAGTTTATCAGCACACAAAGGTAGAAATAATCTTTATGATAAAATCAGGTGGGAAAAGGAAGAAAGAGAAATTCTCTTGCTGTATTAACGTCTGAAGTGCAAGCTCCAGATTAAACGCTTACAGTCACTGACATTTATTCCCTTATTCAGTCTTTTAAAGATGTTACTATCTTCCTTTCCCATCCTTCTCCCCTTGTCTCTGCCAGAACTTACCTCCACAGGAGTGAAGCAGAATACCTTTAATCTCCTCACCAACACCTCTCAAATTCAATTGCTTAGATTTACACTGCAGAAAGGGCAAACTCCAAGAGAGTTGCAGGACTGCATACTTCAGCAGCCAAGAAATGTCTGGGTGCTTAATTTTCCAAACTCTTCTGTGGAAAGAAAAACATTAAATAAAAAGTAAAAATGGCGTTGGGTGTGTTTGATAACTTACACTACTTCGTTGTTATATGTCTTCCAGTGCCCTAAATTCTCATTTTCTAGTTACACATGATTAATAACAGGCCTTGTTCTATCCACAGTCAAGTCTTTAGCAAAATTTTCACAAAATCTAGTAGAAGCAAAATTATGCCATTGCATCATTGAAGGAAAAATTTATATAAAAATAATACTTCCTTTCATATTTGAGCTACTCTTTACCACCTACATCTTTTAGTGAATTTATCTTTTAAAGAATGCAGTGCAGTTTGGTGGTATGTCATAAGATAATTCCTTTGAAGGGTTATTGACATAAGGATTTGTGCACAACCACAAAGGGAACACTAAATGACATGTTGCTATCCTGCTGCTCCATCTCTGCCACTCTTATCATGGAAAATTGCATAGCAGTCTGAGCTCTGAAGGCTTTGGGTACCTCTATTTCCATGTTGGTATTGTCAGATTGTGGCTTGACACCTCAATTAATATTTGCAAAAGTAATTATATATTTTCAGGGTTGATTTTTTTCTTATATATTGCAGGCTGAATTTGCTCATGGCACCATTTTGAGAAAGTACATTCAAATAGGAGATTCACAGATGTTATTTTTATTTCATGTTTTCTTTCTTCAGCATTATAAAGTATCTGAACCTATTTTGTCTTAAATATGAACAAAAGAGCCTTTCTATACCAGAAATTATACTGTGCTAAAGCTTTTTTCTATGCTCATTTTTGATAATTCAACATGGATTTTTAGGTAGGTCTATCTCCTTCGCAACTGTGCTTTACGTGGTTCGGTGCTGCCTCAAGGCACATAAATTAATGCAGATTGAGCTAGCACAGACATGAGAACTAATATATGATAAATTACACTGGGTTTTATTTTGAGGTAAGGAAGCAATAATGCTTTGGCTACTCAAGCCACCAGGGATGCTACCCATGACACAGCATTCTGATATATGGATATATGTCTAGTTTCTTCAGATTAGACTCCCAGCCTTAGGGAAATAAATGAATGTTGTTAAAAGGATTAAAAAATATTGCAAATAGCTTTTGTTTTCTCAATGCTGTCTCAATCATTTTTTGAAACAAAGGAAAGAAATTTAATAAAGTAAGCTCGACACAAGTTTAAGTAGGATTTTCCTGGGAGTTCTTAAATGGTTATTTGTTCCAAGCAATGGAGGCATCTATTTTAACAAATGTAAAACTGAACGTAATGAGTTAGTCAAAAGCAGGGCTAAGAACACACAATGGGGATATCTCTAGGTTTTGTCAGATTTGTGTTCTCTCATAATATTTATAATTGTTCCAGTGGGAGTATAGCAAGGCAAACGCTTCTGAGAGTTTCACTTGGACATACCCTTAGAATGGATGATGGACATCTCACTGTCTTCCACGTTTCAGCATTAGGATGTACAAATACAACTGAACTGAAATTGATTTGTAGTGCTTTCAGAAAGAATGGAAGCACAGCCACAACATATATAGGCTCCTGTCTGTCTATTAACTAACTCAGAGAGGTAATTTAAGTATATCAGCTCTCTAAAATTGTCCTGACCGGGTTAGTTCTTTTGGAAGAAAAAAATCAGAGTTAGAATGAAAAATAAAGTCCTCCCACAAGCAGAACATTAGCGTTAAAAATCAGAAACTCTGGTCACTGAATCAAATATGTAATTTATCCTAGCCAGAATATAAATGAAACACATTAGAACAAATACTGCAACTTAAATTGCTTTGCTATGTTTATTTCACACACCCTTGTGCCTATAACTTTGGACTAGGAAAGGGTTTCTGAAAGAATAAAGTGGTAGTGATAATAATAAAAAAATGGTTTTCAACTCAAGATAAGATATTCATTAATTTCTATTAGTTAAAAAAATTCAGTGACCTTTTTTGGCTGTGTTTTTCAAATATATTTCAGAATTATTCTCAAGGACATTTTTGGCATTTTTTCACCAAATTTCAAATACATGTGTATGCTACTGACATCTGTTTACCATGAGAATAGATTTATTAAATTTGCATGTGTCAAAAATAACTGGAATGAGTAAATATCCTAATCTAATGTGTTCATATCTTTTATTGAAACTGGATTTCTTGAAAATTTTCTTCAGGAAGTCAGCTAACACTAACGTTTTTCCTCTAAATCACTAGCAAAGCATTCCAGCAAAGGAGAATTTCAGATGTTCAAATAAAGGTAAATAAGAAAGAGACACGGCTGTCAAAGTCTGTGGGGACAGTCTCAAACGTGTCAAGTGGCAGCCCACATACTGCCCTTTTGGTTAGACTTCTTCCAGCCATAGAAAATAGTATTTATTTAAATTAATTTTCTTTCATTTAAAATCCACTTCTAATGGACTGCATTTCATCTTTTCACTAGTCTCTCTGAATGCAATGTATTAGTCACGTATTTTTATGTTTTGTTTCTAAAGCTAGGTTTAATTCATTCTCATCTCCTTGGGAAAAAAAGCTGTACAGTGTATGCAGAGGTTTCTGCTTCAAATATCCTGGAGGGTATAAGCATGCCCTTTTTCTCAGAGTGCCTGTATAGTGTTAATCATAGTTAATTCACTTAACAGCAACATGAATAGCCAAGTGTGTTTTCTTCTTCAAAAAATTCTGCCATAGTCCCATTATTAATTAATGCAGTATTATCTGGTACTAGCTGTCTCTTATTTGACTGTACATCATATCACCTACCCTGGATTAGAATAATACAGTAATCTGTAATGAGAGTCATATCTGACAGAAAGAAAATTTACTTGGCTTTTTTTTTCATATTCAGACTATTTTGAAGGATCCTTTGCCAAAATATGATCTTCAAAAGAATTCGGAGGGTTTTACATCTTTTTTTCCGCAACAAGATTTATCTGCTAGTTCTAATTTCTGTGGATTTTTGTGGTTTCAGCCTCTCTTCCTGTTTGAATCTCAGACAACTAACATTGCTTGCAGTAGACTTCAGCTGCATCCCCTTCAATCGTGGGCACTTGTCTCTAGCTGCACTGTCAGAAGTTTAATAACCAAGCTAGAGAAAGTCTTACAAAAAAGAAATTTTAGGTAACTCAGCAGAGAACAACCACTGCTGTAATTACAGCTAGAGAGATCACAAAAGGGTAAGGTGGCCTCCTGCAGCCATTGACACATGTTAAATTACAAACAGATGCTATGCTATTCCTTTGAATTTTTGTAATGGTCAAACTAATATTCCATCCATCTTGCAAGCAGTATTTTTCCCCCAATGGAGAGGGTAGTCTCCTAAAGAATTCAGTTTCCTCCAAAATGAAAGCCCCATTCCACCACTCAAATTGAGACTGGACAGAGCAGTTAAAAATATACAGAGGCAGAACAATTGATGGCACTATTTTACAGATAGTGTTGAATAAACTTAAGATAAGGATAAAACCCAAACATCCACACACAATCAAAGTCTGACTGTGTTTGACCTCTATTTCCCCATCCTATGCCAACTAGCATATCTTTTGAGATAAAAGGAACATTGGGAGTGGGATAACAGGAACATTGGCAGATCACATGCTAGAAGCCTGGTGTTGATCTGCAGACAGCAAATGAAGGAGGGAGCCTGCCTGACATCTTTTTCTCCTTCTCTGAATCCCCAGACAAACCTTCTGGGAGCCAGACTGTGGCCTGGGGCTATGAGGAGCAGGAACAATCTGTCCTCTTCCTGAGAGTGGAAAAGGTGAACTGCTCAGCTTGTTGTGGGGGAAATAGCAAAATCTTGCTCTTTCCATTCACTTTGATGAATTCTTTTGTATACCAACATTTTAATTTTAAAAAGAAGTTTTCTAATTTCTACCTAAGCTCTGCACTGTGAATTACATGCAATGCTTGTTAGAGTGTGATGAGATTCTTGAGTTTATGCAAGTGAGAAGTCCTGCTGACCCTTTGAAAGAAGCTACATGAACCAACAGATTTGGCAAGGATAAAGGGCAAAGAGGCTCAGCAGATGTCATAAGGACAGAGATGTATATGCTTTCAAAATTCATTTCCACATAAATATGATCTAACAGATGCGAGAGCAGACTCTAATATGCAGCTCTGCTCTCAAAGTAACCATCTCTGCCAGTGCACTAAAACTAGTCCTGCTGTGCATTGTGAATTATGTCAGTTCATGTTGGTGAAAAGTTTTATACTCTACAGCCTTGGCAAAACCAACACAAGCCTGAATGAGCTGCTGTAGCATTCCCTATCCCGTATCAATAGAGGTGTTTAATCTACTTAAGCATGTCAGTGCCAAATACACTAAGGTAATTGCATTGTGGACCTAACAAAAGGGCATCATTTCACCTGCAGCATTTTTGTGACAAGTGATAATGTGCAACATGGAAAGAAGCCAAGAGTTTCTAATAGCCAGGACTGATTTTGCTGAGCTGCATTTATGAGGGAAAGCGGCGGGCGGGGGGATCTGCAGTTGAAAACATTATTATTTTGTGTGACAAAAGAAGTGCATACTCTTAAATGTAGTTGGCCTTACTGAGGTTTTCATTGTGTCGACTACATGAGTAGGAAGTAAAGCTAGCAGAGGCAATAAGGGCCTCCTAATGAGCAGAATTTAAAAGCGAAATACAGTCTCCAGTTTTTCCTCAAACGGGTTTGAACTAAGTCCCTTGGAGGGCCTGAAGACAAGCCACCCTACTGGTCACCAGGATTTTTCAGTGAGAGAAGAGAGCTCTACCCTGCTACATTATACAAGGCATTGTCTCCTCTCTTCCTGACTGAAGGTGATGCGCTAAGGAATGGGATGGGGGACACCCCAGACACCCCATTAACGACTCACTAGACCCCAGAAATCCTCTGCATTGGCAGACTGCTTGCTCCCTCAGTAGAGCAGGAAATGTGCCAATCTCAAATTGTGCTGTCTCTGCACCAAGTTCTGCTTCTGCATAAGTACTAGCAAGAGCTGCATCCATGAAACTGGAGAATAAATATAGAATTGGCTTTTTAAACTGAAATTCAACAGCCAAGCAGCTGATATCATTATTTACTGGGAGCAGAACCCCCAAGACTGATCTCCTTAAGTTTCTGCCAGGGAATTTAAATGCCACATGCAAAAATAAGTAATGTTTTGACTTTGCTGATTCTGTCCAGAACTAGTTGCCACTACAGTGAAATAGATCATTCCATCAGTTGTGTGAAACCTGTCAAAGCTCAAAGTGAGATGCAGAATTAATGACCTGACCACTTTAAAGTCCAGCAGAGGCATTTCTGTATTCCAGAGAGCCTTTTAAATTGTCAGATCCAACAGAAGGAAAATGAAATTCATGAAGAGTTGGTTGCTCTCTCCAACTTATCCCAAGTCTTTCACTGCCATATTGAGGTAATATGAATCAGTGTTTCGTATTTGTTAAGAGATCAGGGAGGTTTGATTTGACAGGATGCAAGATACACATCTGCTACAATTACCTACTCCATTCAGCAGTAGTCAAACGGTTAATTCGAATACACAATTACTAAATTGTTTCTTTACAATGTGTTCTATTGAATTCGTTGTTAAGAACTTTTCCAAGGGTCCATTGACAATGAGATTCTCTGTTAGTTCCCAGAGACTGAACAATTTTTTAACATCTGGTAATAAAAACTACTTTTTAAACCTCTGTTGCGACTTCCCTTTTCCATCTCTGGTGCAAATAAAGGATCAGCTACTTCTCAGAGTACCCACCATGTATATCTTAGGCAGCTATGGAATTCAGATCCCTGAAGGGAAATGTTTTAGCTGAGCTAAACATCTAGGGATGATCACTTATTGTACACGAACTACTAGGAGGCTTTTTCCATACTGCATGTGCAGTCCTTCACTTATAACACATTCTTACTAACTATGACTATTACATTTTCATTGTATGCCCTTGCTGCTATGGTAATGTTATTGGGTGGATGCCAGAATCCCATTTTGATTACTTGTATTTTATTTGTTGAGAGCATCTGATGCTTAGGGAGGGTATTTTTTATGAAGGCATGATCACTTTATGTAAACATATACCGAGTCACACGATACATGATGTCAGGTAAAGAACAGCACCGAGACAAAGAAGCAAGAATAGTTACTATTATGCAATACCTGACTGCTCCAGCTGACATCTGGAAAATTAAGAAGGAATGATTTTCCCCTTAAGCAATAGCAATTTTGCCCTTGATAATGTAATCTCCAGAGGCTAGGGATAAGGTTAACCCAACTCTACATGTAACATCCAGGAGAACAGAAGTAAATTTGAAGGAGGCCCTAAGCTCAAATTTTAATTTTTTTTTTAACCTGACTGAAAATGAGGTTGTACCCCAAAGGACACAAAATATGCTATAGGACACAATTAAAGACAAAACGTGCTGAGAGTCGCACATACAGATTTCTAATGTCAAATTCGTGAACACAAAACTCAACCTTCTGGAAAGAAGAGAATTAAATTTATGACTTCATGCAGGAAATTTTTCTTAAGTTCTTTTCTGAAGATCCTTTGATTAGCTAGCCTGTTTATTATGCTTTTGGACTTGTAGTACCTTGGCTAATGGAGTTTTAAGCTCATGTTTCTTCTGATCATTTAGCTTTTACTAAATTTTTTGAGTTTTTTATGTGCTGATTGGGGAAGGAGGACAGGATAAATGAAAAACAAAAGTACAAATGTAAAGACAGAAAATTGCAGGAAGATGCTTGCATGACGCAGCACCACCAAGGCTTTCTGTAGTTATCTGTATTACAGAGATAATTGTGTGGATCAGAAATCCTTTGAACACCTGTACACCCATCAGCTTTTGAAAGCTGATAATGGTTATATTGTGTGATCTTTAGAAAGAATAAAATGCTTTGTAGAACTCACAGAAAACTTTTTGTTGTTTTATTGTCTTGTATCTGAACTCAAAGAAAACCTATGAACAAAAGCCACACACCCACACACAAAATTTTGATTCCAGGATTGCCATCGAGATTAAATTCCATGAGGCAATAGCTGTCTATTCAAAACACAGCTTCTAGTCCTGGAAAATCTTCAAGATGAAAGCATCTCAAATGAAGTCAATTTACTTGTCTAGCATACTGTACACAAGGCTCATGTAAACAACAGAATTTTTGTGTTCATTGTGTGTTTCAAAAAAATTATTGTAGATAAATAAAATCAAATATTTTAAAATATGGTGAAAGCTCATATGAGCTTTATTTTACTAAAATATGGTTGGTTTTGACTCTTTCTCTTTGAACATAAAACCAAACCATCAAAATATATATGGAAAGGAAAGTTCTATCAAAAAAGAGTTTAAGGATTGATGACTAGGATTGGCTAGTTAGCAGCTTAAACACATGTAAAGGGAGATTGACTTAAGATTCATGGAAACCCATCTACTACCACAGAAAAGCACTTGAACAATCAGTGAAAACATATAAACAAAAAACTGGTCTGGAAAACCCAGTTACTTGTTTCTAACAGACTGTGTTGGAACCCCAAAGTTGTTCTTTTCTGTCATTCTGCATAAATTTTATGCAAATATCATAGAATGTTTAAATAAAAAAGTTAAAAGGACCCTTTAGTAGAAAGAATCCTCTGAAAACTTATTCCACCATCCACTGTCCAGGGGCAGTAAGAAGGAAAGAAAGATGAAACTGGAAAACCGTCCAGTAATGGAGGTAAGGGGATAAAACAACAGAGGAGAAAAACATAACAGTTCCCTGTTCCTACCCGGATATCTCAGAACTTTGGTCAGGAGCAATATTTGGAATAAAGTCACAGAAGCCATTAGGCAGCCTCACAAATCCTAGCTGGGATGCTAGGGTAGTTGAAAGAAATCTTCTTTGGTAAGTATGATGTTGACTTTGTTTTTAATGTTTTTGTAGTATTTTTTTCTACTATGCAAGCCTATGTTGTAAACACCATTTTAATTTAAATCTAGTTTAGACTTGAAGTTGCTACTCTAATTCAATAAAGCCATTTATGTTAGAAGTAGATTGAAAAAAGAAATTATTGGATTCCAAAGAGTTCCAGAGTAAGTCTCTGCTGAAACTGCCCAAGATGATATGAAAGCTGATAGTCAGCAGTTCAGGAAAATGTGGTCTCTTGATAGTCAGGAAAACTCTCTGGCATCATGACAAGGCAGAGAGTCCTTACAGATTTCATAGCAAAGATGACTGGACAGGCCTACAGCTGATGCAAATATTGCTTTAATAAAATGAGCCAAGATGCTCCATCACTGAAGACCCTGTGCCAACTCCTTCAAAGTCTAAAATTCAAAATACTATTTTTCTTGGCATAAGCACAAAAATTGGCAGAACAAGAAGAAACATTGATAAATAGTTTTTAAAAAATCTACTAGTACCCCTCAAATTAAATATTGTAATTGACCTAGGAAAATTATATGTAACTCCAGACATCTCCAAAGGGCTGTTAATTTCCGAGAGATTCAAGATGAGACCTTGGCTCAAAACTATAAACCAGTTGCAAAATTATTTTTGTATGTTCATGTTCCCTTATGCAGAGTTTGCTTTCTAATAAATACTCTCAGACTGACATGCAGAGCCACTTACACCTACTTCGGGATAGCACTCACCGTTATTACAGGAGATTTATGTAACTGGTTTTATTCCCCTTGTCCATTCAAAGACCACCTACTTGAACAAACAGATATAAGTATTCATGAATTGTTTATAGGTCTCATTTTCTGAGATAGGCCTTTAGTTACCAACAAGGTCACTCAGCTTCTTCACTATTATTGGTTAATTTGTTATCTTCAATATGGTCTCTCTTATTAACCAATCTATTAATCTAACTGTCCTTTTCAGACGACGTAATACCTTCATACCCATTTCCCTTATCAGCTAAATTAATTTTGCTCCATTGAAGCAACCACATAAATCTTACACTGTAATGTGAGATAAGATATAAAAATGCAGCCGTGAAAATTTAGGTATGGACTCATTTTTGATTATGTGACACGTGATTTTGAGGAAACTCGGAAGCCATGACTGCATCAGTGCAGTAGGTCTGCAGTGCAAAGTAGCTGGTGCTGGCAACCTGATATCAAGGCTGCAGCAATAACCCTTAACTTAATGCATGTTAGTCGTCAGAGGGCTTCCTTTCAGTTTCTATGCAACAGGAAGTAATCTATCTCGTACTCTCCAAAATCATTCCACAGTGTGAGCCAAAAATGAATAAACAATGATGATCAGGAAATTCCCTTCTCTCTCCCTTCTGGTGTAGATGCATGCTGACTTGCAGGAACTTTGCAGAGTTCTCTCAGTTCTTTACTTAATATTACAAAATAGCCATTTCAGTGTTACCAGAAGAACAACAGTTCTGTTTGGCCTCATAGGTGGGAAGGAAATTGTCACTGGTTTTCTGGAGCAATGGAATAATGGGGTGATTATATTGATAGTGGAAGCAGAGATTTTGCAGAGGGTGCAAAGACAAAAGACCACACGAGTTTGGTAGATCTCTGCGTACTTGCAAGTTAGCTGCCAAGAGATGATGACGAGAGAACTTTATATTTGAAAAACAAGGTATTCAGAAAGTGACATTGACATTTGTTGGCTGCAAGGCTAAGAGAGGAGCTACCTGCAAGCTAATCACCACATGGGATAATAGATCACTGTGAAGCTGAGCTGTAATACTTTTAAATGACCTCAAAAAGCTGAGATTCACTTTCTTGTAGTTACAACACACAGGACAAAGACTACTAGACGAAAGCAGTTGTTCTCTCTCCTTGTGGAATCATGATTATTTGATAGACGGGTTTATTAGACATGAGTGGTTTTCAATTAAAAGAAACAATCACATTGACTGACATTAATTGCGCTTATGTTCTTCAGCTAATAATATTCACATCCCACAGCAGCCTTTCTAGTTATTTTGCTTGACCTTGATATCAAACTGAGCATCCTACAGCTCCTCAGGTCATCCTTTTGCATTCTTAGCCACCATTGCATCTTTTCCAACTTCTACTTAATAGCAATTTTGTCATATTACAAAGTATATTAAATTCTGGCTTCAGCAGTTCAAAGGGCTCACCCTCAAGCTGTTGTAATATTTTTCACCAGTGACTTTCCCATAGGCAAGCAGTGCTGAATATTCAGGATAAGCTGCATATATGAAGTCTGGAACATGAAGTGGAAAAGGACAAAGTGACCAGGTTAGTCCACAAAAATTTAGGTTGAGACAGACAAGAGAATTATATCTGCTTTTACAGAATTTCACTTCTTTTTCTAAGCACACTGGAAAACTGAAGTCAATAAGGCTTTAAAATACTTTGACAAATAGTTTGTCAAATCTGTTTGTGAGAGATGCAATATTTATCTGCACATCATATAAACATCCATTGTGGTGCACTATTAGTATCTGAGTTAAAACAAGAAGGAAAAGTCCTAAATCTTCTTCATCTGTCTAAGTGGAAATATTTTCTAATGGACTATGCACAGTACAAACTTCACTTGTGAAACTTTTAACATAAACTTTTTGGCTACTTTAGTGACATCTTTATAGAGACAGAAGTTTTAAAGAGTTAAAAAAATTGTCTTCTAGCTAAAATTTTTAAAATGTCACTACATGTGGCTGCATTTAAGAGAAAGCAAGGGTTTCTAAATGTTTTCTGGAGGCATTTCAAAGTTATTTTCTAAATATGCAAAAAAGATACTCATGTGTAAATTGTTAGCAGTGTAAGACACCTTGCTACAACAGCAGGGATACTTGATACTATGGAATTCACACATCACAGTTGCTTACAAGTGTAGGAAGAAAGCGAGCTTTGAAATCCTGAGGGCTAAGGCCCTTTATATTGACTTGTCATTTTAAAACACTTTGTTTTCAAAAGAGGAACATTCCATAAATGCTGATAGAGAGTGAGAAGGCTTCTATAACTGGACAGTATGCACAGGAAAGCTAAATCTCAACTATTCTTTTAAAATGCATGTACTTTTTTGTCATGTTTTTTTCCTCTTACATTGACAGCCATCCACAGTGACTCAAGGTTGCTTTACCTCAGATTCTGAAAATTTGTGAGGAAAACTCAACGAGAAGCCCCAATCACTGTTTCTTATAATCCATCCACTGCATACTTTCAGGTGTTTTTCCTTTTGCAGAAGAAGGAGCACCCTGAAGTTCCTTTTCCAAGCATCTGATTAGAGCCAAGCGCCCAGCCTGGACCAGCGGGTGAGAAGAGGGTGAAGGATGTTAAACACATAGCTAGTTTGCCTGTCCTTTCGCTTACTGCTCTGGAATCTAAAGAGCCATCGCTGTCACAAAAGCATCTGCACAGGACCTTTATGCAAGGATGAATTTTATTTGATCCTAAATGGACTTTAAAGGCAGTGAAATGCACGTCACTGGTCTGCACCCTGGGAATCTGTCCGGTAAAAACAGGCTGCCTATTTATTAGGCTCTGATTGTGTGTCACACACATAGCCACCCAACCTTCAATTATATTAAATAACCTAAAAACAGAGTCTAGTATGGTTCATCTGACTTAGCCTGGGAAGATAAGGATACAAAAGCTTGAATCAGATATAGCCACTCCTTTTAGGGAAATGCAGCACATGCTATAAGAATATTTAAGTATCATGCTCAAGGAGCTACTTGTCTGGCAAATACTACTTCTCAAAGAGAAGGATTATTTTTCTCTATATTCTGGTCAGACTAATGGTTTTATATTATGCCTTTTATTAATAAAGATTTTCACACATTTTTACAACTAATTTTTAAAGGCTCCAAACTGAAACTAAGGTGACAATAATTCCTCTGTCTTTAATGAGTCAAAGAGCATGTTCTCCCCCCGTCCTGTCCTCATCCTCCTAAGGCAGGCAGGTGTCCAGTGCCACAGGGCAGAGTTCCCAAATTCACTTTCATTTGAAAATTTTTTGCCCCAAAAAATTTTGTTTCCAGCCCTCACCTAAAGATGAGGTTGATCCAGTGTAGTGTCCTGGAATTGTCACTTCATCCAACTACTTCCAGTGCTCCAAAAACCAAATCTGATTCCAGAGAAGCTTGTGGAAATTCCTACTTGTGGCATGGCAATCATACTTTTCAGAAAGGATTAGACATATTTACAGATTGTTATTGTGTTTCCAACTAAATCACAGGGTTTTTTAACTCTTACACTGGAATGTCCTTGTGCTATGCTCACTGGTATTAACAGCAAAACTGTGTCCACTTTTCCATATAAAAACAAATAAAGTGTGAGCTCTTGGCTGCTCTGTATCATTTGAGCAGCACTTTGCTGCCTCGTCATTACAGTCAAAAACATTACAATGACTCTTTTAATGCAGTAACAATAAAACTGTTTCCACCAACAGAATGAGTCAGAAGTCACTGTTTGATAACATACCACCAGATATCCATTCTTAATGGTGGCATGAAGTGACAGGACAAGGTCCATGATAGGCAAGCGTGCGCACATCTTCCGTCAATGTTAATAGATGTCATGGGGCAAAATGCCTGAAGAGCATAATTAAAATTTTCCCTTGAGAACTGTTCAAATCATGCTTAAGATGTCTTGATACGGCAGCCACCTGAAACCACTTTAGCTTCAGTAACTTTTCTTTCAAGGTTGTTGTGGGGTGCTCAGCACATACCAGAGATATTTCATGCCATTCCAGCTTGCACTCTTAATAGGCCATTTCTTTTTCCTTTGATAATTTTACTTGCACATGTAGGAAAACTGTAGGAACTTTGTCAGAACATTACTCGACAAAATGCCCGGCATAGAAAGGATAATTTGGAATGGATCAGAATTCAGGTCTAGTAAATGTTTCTTTAATTTAGTCGTACTTTAAACAACTGCAAACACCTTCTAGTGAGGAACTGTCACAAGGCACTGCCCCAATACGTGATTGAAATGCAAAGTTCCACTGAGCAGTCTCTTGATTTTGGACCTACATTAGACTCACTGGCAGTAAATATGCAGTGCTGTAAAGCATTTTTTTTTAATTCACTGCTGTTTCTTCAGCAATTTTGCAATCCTGGACTACCATTATTTTATCTTAGGTGTGGATTATGTTTGAACAATTACTGGATGCTCTTCAACATCTGACCTATTGTAGCTGCTACAGGGGTTTCTACTGTTCATGCCGAGGACAGAAAGCCTCCTCAAAGCCATCTGAGACCTCATCTTTGTGATCCTTGCCATGTTGTTTCTTCATGCCTCAATGTCCCCGTGTGAAAATCATTGTCAGGTTAATCCTGTCCCTAAAAGTGTGGCAAAGTGAAAGAGCAGTAGAGAGTTTAAGGAAGGGGTAATACAGCTGCAGGGTTTTTCACACAAAACAGCAATGGAATAGTTTGTCTACCTTAGAATTTTCACCAAACTTCCCACGATTTTTATCAGCTAAGCTGTTTTCACAAGTGAAACCACAGGCTAAGGCTGTATTGCTAAAAAGCATTATTGGACATTCATATTTTAACTGCTGTTTTCTCACTTCCCACTCGTGAAAATTGGTTAAGACACCACAGGCATCTGATGGCAAGAATGGAAAATCTGGAGGTTTGATATACAATATTTATCCAGACACATTATTTTCTTACTTACACTGTGTTAATTATTTTTTTTTCTGGAAACATCTCATGGCTTTGTGAAATGAGCTGAAGAGAATGGGAAATCCATGGAAATGTTTTAATTCAGAGCCATACTGCCCTTAGAAGGACTCATACAGATGCATCAGGTAATGTTCCTTATACAGACTGACTTTGTTCAAATTGAAGAACAACAATTCTAAGATTGGCTTATAAAATAACAATCGCACCAGAATTAAAAAAACAGATGGATTTATTAATTTAATACTTTCCATATCTTCCTCTGTCACCTGATCTTTGACCTGAGTAAATGTGTTTTCAACCAGATGTTACAAAAGTATGTCAGTTTTTTCAATAGGGTTAGCTAAGCCTGGAATGTGCCAGCAGATACATTAATGATCTTTAGGAAAACAAACCCATTTAATTCAGAATACCCACTTACCATATTTTACATGATTTTCAGCCAAGATGTCACTGGGATTGTCTTTAAATCAAACCAAGCTAACAAGAGGAAAGGAAGTAAGTAATAGAAGGCATTCAGCAATTATCACCCTTTTAACAGTCCTGGGGAATTAAGACCATAAGTTCTGTACACTGCAAAAATATCACACTGATACATGTTGTGCAGTTCCTTATTAAAAAATTCCCAAGCTATATCAGACGTTATTTTTTAAAAGGATAATTATATTTCTTAGAAATCATAGTAATACACTTCTTCCATTAGCATCACAGATGGCCAGTGCTTCCCTTGTTCAGCAGCTTCAGTGGAAGTTGTGCTGAGGAGGAGTGGGCTCTGTGTCAGGAATATTTATGTAGAGTGTTCAAGCATTGCACAGCCCTTCTACTGCAAGCTAATCTGGCAGTGTTTCAGCATTAATCAACAGTACTTATACCAGAATGGAAAATTCAAAAGTAAAATGCCTTGTTAAATACAAATCATCAAACGAAAAAAAAACAACCCCTACAAAGAAATTAAGGTCTTCAGAAAGAAAAATGAGAGTGAAGGTTGTCATTTTCTTTCCCTTGAAATGATACTATAAATGATGGCTAAATTAGATTAGATTAACCTCAGTCCATCACTATAAGAAAAATATTCCACTTAAAACACAATATATTTTGACTGTTCAGCACAGTAGTTTTTAAAAAGAACAACAAATACACAGCCTACTGATGCTATTGCACATAGATGTGTAAAATTATCTTCATATTATAAAAGCAATATCTACCGTAAAGATATTTTCCTTCTTGTTCACTTACAGAAGACCAGAACTGCACTCAAAATTATTTGTCTACAGAGTCCAAAGCAATATAGCATATTTGACTGCTGAGATGAGCATAATTTTTTAATATTTTTTTGTTAGCTTTGTCATTTCAAGAGGTATATTCCCAGCATGGATGAACAGTTCACAAATGAACAATCTCAAAAAACTACTCGTTCGAATGTACTCACACGATGATGAGCAGAAATAGAAGGGTAATTCGGTGGGAAGAAAAAGGAAGTGTAATAACTTTTTACTGTAGTAGAGGAAAGATGTTGTAATCATTCTTCAGACTACTCAAGGGAGAATGCTTTCTGACAGTCCCAGGCTTTGCTGCTTCACCAGACTCCTGTCTGTGCCAGAATGAGGGATAAGACCTAGCATTTTTCATTTATAACTTTCCTACAACAGTTCCAATTTCCCATTAGATCATTAAACTGAATAATATTTTTGATCCAGATATACTTTCTTAGAAATTAAAATCACTTATTTCCCCTACAGAACTGGTTGTTCTTAACCTGCCCAAAGTGTGAAGCTTTCTTAGATGCCATCTTCAGCTCAGTACATCATCCTGTAAAGTTTATGGCATTTGTGCTTTTGAGTAAAAAATCCTTAGTTTAGGGGCTTTGTCATGCAAATTGAATTGTGATCTGAACATAACATCAATTTCAAATTTTGATGTCTAAAACCTGTTTACATCCATTTTTGTTCCTGACTCAACTCAGTTCAGTACTAAATAAGGGAAGTTCAGGACAGGGACAGATTCCATACTCATTTTTTACATTAAACAAGGAATGTTGTGGGGTAGTTTTCTTTAGTAAACAAACATAGGGAAAGAGCAGCCATTTGGCTTAGAAGCTGATATTATTAATTAATTCTGAAGAAATCCAGCTAAAGGATAGAAGTGCTCTGAGCAGAATAGGGATGGTTTTATGATGCATTATCTGCAATCCGTTGCCCACCTTCACCCTCTGGAATTCGATTTTGTGCATAAAGAGGATGCGAAACTTCTCTGCATTCCAAGGAAAGCACTTCAGATGAGAAATGCTGCTCCCATCATAGTAGACACTATGAGACCGAACAATTTCAGTGCCCTGTATCTCAGCTACCGTCTGGGGAGGGTTCGGGGGTACAGATCTCCAGTGGACAGAGATGCCTCCTTTGCCATCTGGTTTGTGACACCCAAGCCACAGAAAGTGCACGTGATTGTCAGTTTTCTACCCATTTCCTCGTGGTTAGCTCTCACTTCAGACACTAGGCCTGTGGTGGTGACTATGTGCACTACAAGCTGGTGCTTGTTTAGAGGCATGCCTAATTTAGGTTAAACATGTGGCTTGAATTAAGGCATGATTTATGCACTTCTTCCTACTGCACAGATAACACAAAAAGAAGGATTGCATTGATCTGCTTGAAATGCAGCTGCTACGTGGTGTCATGGAAATATATGTTAAAAGCTTTCGATTCATTTTCTTTTAAACAGTCTCAGTTTCAAGACCTATAACTAATAGGATCACCACAAGACAAGCTTCTCAAACATAATACTGTTATGGAAAATATGGCTGCAACTGATTTCAAGCAGAAGCTTGCAGAAGTTTCCAGTTGCTAAAAGCTTTAAATAGATTGGGACTATCAACTGGTTCCATGTGTCCCTCCCAGATGTATCAGCTTTTATGAAGACTTTTTCCCAACTAGAAGAAATCTGCTTTTGGAAGGGCCTGATAGGTTACTAGATTTTTCAAAAATTGGCTAAATTTCTGTTCCAGATTGGCTGAAATCATAAACTATTTGGATTATTTTATTGCTAACTATTTCAGTGATGATATATTCTGTCCCAGCTGCAGTTGGCTTCAGCTGAATACACTGAGGTTGGAAGATTGATCTAACCATTCAAAGCCATTCACACTTTGATATAGCACATAGAGTGCTCTTCTGCTGGTGGGGCTTCCGAACAGTTTAGTGATTAACAAAAGTTAACAAAGTGAATTGTTAAAAAATTATAAAGGCAACGAGAACGTGCTGGTTTGAAAGCAATGGGAAATTGCCTCCAGGGATACGTTCACATTATATTTTCTCTTTTCTCTTTCCAACACTGACCTAGAAAACTGAGGTTCTTGTGCAATTACAGTTTCAGGAGGTGAGGCTTTTGAGAAAACTCTAAATTTTGCAACACTAGTCATGCTGAGGTAAAGACCTACTTGACTCCAGTTAAGTATCATTGTTCCTGAGTACAAAGTAGAACATGAAACAGCAACTTTTTTATTTTACCCAAACCTTCAGCTTCCATTATTTAAAATGTTACTTGCAAAACCATCCAGGGGAGTTTGCAGAAAGATTGAACATATTTTTAAGGCGTGACTTTTCACTTGCACTTCTGATACAGAAATGGTAGTAATATAGGGTATGCTGAAGGGAAGAGAGGACTGCACTTGTATAATTTTCTACTTGTATGAAAATGCTCAGCTTGCATTAGTCCTACAAGTCCTCACATTAAAATTTCCTTTTCAGCCACAATAAATTATATGCTTTTACACAGTCTGGGAAGATTCTTTAGTTTGAAAGCTGCTGTGGAAATCTGCCCCATTCAGGGGTCAAAGAGAACAGAAAAATCCATCTGAGGTTTGCAGCCTCTGGTTGCTGGCTCGAGAGGATGCAGAGGCTGCTACATGACTGAGTGGACTGTGCACTGTCACTCAAGTGTTGCCAGCTTAGCCTTTTATAAGGTAGCTTTTAAACAGTTGTCTAAAGCTTAGATGCCATGTTGATCTTTTGGCATAGGATGAGTATCAAATAATTTTAAATAGAAAAATTATTTTAAAGCTTTTCTCACTAAGCATCAGCCTAGAAAATCCATATAGTGAATTTTTAATAGAAGCTAGCTTTGGGTTAACTGGTTTTAGTTACTGAAGTATGAAGGCTGCCACAGGGGGAAACAGCTCCAACAATTATCATGATGTACACAGAAATGTCAGACTGCTTATGCTATTTGCTTCATAGTTTCCTAACATTTAAGGCCAGGGAAAAAAAATTAATTCATCTTATTCAACACGTACTTCATAGGTCATTGTATTTCACAGAAACCAATTTTGCTAATTTTCTTTAAACCACCACTTTTCAATCCTCCAAAGATTTTAAATGACAGTTGAAATGTTAAAAAACACAGTGTTTTGTGAACATAGCTTGACTCAGAAGAACACCAGGCCAGCTCGAAGCACAGCTTATCGACCACTGACAACCCACTTTTACTTCTGATTAAGCCCTACTTCTTGAGAGAAAGGTAAAGAACATTTAGGCAATTGCACAGCATCCTGCATGACCCGAGCAGGCAACCCACTGCAGCACAAGACTTCCATGCTGTCACAGGCACCAGCAATTTGTGCAAGTGTCTTTTGATAGAGCTTCTAAAGTTTAGTGAGGTAACGACAGTTAAAGACAAAATACAGAAAAGCAAGTTGGGGAAACGATCCTAGAAGCTGTGCAAATGCCTGATCAAAAAAAAGACATTAAAGGATTCAAAAGAAAATAATCATGTATCTCTGGACATACCCTGATGTCAAGTTTATTTTTGAACACTTTGGTCAATTGGGAAAGAAATAAACTCCATATTTTTTCATATTGGTCAAACTTCACAATTGCAACCAGGTCATGCTGCAGAGAAAAGAAACTTGATCTTTTTCTGGCAGCTAGTGACAATTTCCTTCTGTGCTGTGGACTGGAGAAGTTTGAGTGTTGCTGAGCATCAGATGCTAGCTGCATTCCTTGAGGGCTGTATCTAAGCTAAGAGGACAGCTCTCCCTTGCTTACCATTATGCCACAGTTAATGTGGGAGGTTTCTGGTTTTCAGAATTCAAAGTGAAAGGATAGGGGTAGAGAGAGAAGCAAAGATCAGGATCAGCAAGAAGGGCTTCTTGTAGTTGTCACTGTGCTCTGCAGAAAGAAACCACATTGTCATTTTTCTGCTGGTTTGTTGCATATTCTAATTTTATTCTTTACTCTTTGCATTGTCATACAAAGAATGTTGCTGTTTTCGGGGTGTTTTTCTCTATTTTTCTCTGAATATATATAATATAGTTGAAAATATAGCAGCAGTCTTTCAGTTTTCTCTTTGTCAGAAAAAAACTTACTTATTAACAACTTTTAGTTCCTTATAATGTCATTTTCTAAAAAGTACAAGAAAGACCTGATGTCATGGAGGAGCACCCCATTAATACTAATTGGTTTTAAATGACTAGTCTGTTTTAAAGGTTATCCAGTTATTAGAATGCTACTTCATTCTCTTGAACTAGATGGGGAAGACATTTTAACCATAGATAAAATTCAAAACCAGCAAATTCAGCCCAGTAAGTTACTGCTGTATGATTCAATAATTTATGAAACATAAGGAGCACAAAGAAGTGTTGCCAGGCTGCCCAAATTTTTCAGTCTGAATTTTGTGTTATGCTACACAATTTGCAGTCTATCCAATTTCTGATTAGGATAATTTGCTATCATTCCCTATGCTTATAGAGCTTTTTTAGAATGAATAATTAGTAGTTCGCTTACATATATCACTTTCTGTATCAGAGTGAGCTTCATGAGTTTAAGGACTTTCCTTTTTTCCTGGAATAGGCTGAGGAAAAAATCCATTGCCTCAGATAAGCAATTTCCTTGTTCACAGTTATACAGCATAGCCACGCCATTGCAACGACTTTAACGTGGCCATTACAGGGCATTTCAGTAGCAGGGCACAAAAAACATGTTTTTGTACAAGTGTCAACAGCGCTGAAAAATATATCAGTCTCTCCTTGTTATTAAACATGAGATGGAGCAAACCTTTGCAAGATCTTGCCTGAATCATAGATTTTCATAAGTCATTCTATCATCAGAGGAATACAATACTTGTTTACTTGCAGAAGAAAACAGCTAAATAAAATCTAAATAAAATGTGGTCTCTTCTAAAAATTCAGTTTAGCTGCCTTAATAGCTGTCAAAAAATGTACTTGAAAAACATGAGCCATTTGAATAGCCTTCTGAAGCCTATTCTGCCTGCAGCTCTACTATTGATGGTGCATGCACAAGATGGATTGTGTGCCACATTAGCAGCAACTTTACATCTCAGATTCAGACACCAATCTTGCCAAATCAGCTGCAGCTTCCCCTTCCTAAGAATGGACAGTGCATATGCTATATCCCAAGCAATTCTTAGTGTTCTCATGGCTGAGCAAATATCAAACAATATAATGTCTCTTGAAAAATCAAATAAAGCTATGTTTAGATATCTTCTGAAACAACGATTTTTTTTTCTCTCCTAATCTTTAATATATTTTGCCATACATCAAATACTGTGCCCAGTGCTGGGCCCCCCGCTTCAAGAAGGATGTTGAGGTGCTGGAGCATGTCCAGAGCAGGGCAGTGGAGCTGGTGAAGTGTCTAGAGAGTAAATTTTTTGAGAAGCAGCTGAAGGATCTGGAGCTGTTTATCCTGGAGAAAAGCAGACTTAGGGAGGACCTTATCACTCTCTGCAACTGCCTGAAATGATGTTGTAGCCAGGTGGGGCTCAGCCTCTTCTCTCAGGCAACAAGTGATAGGATGAGAGGACACAGCCTCAACCTGCACCAGGGGAGGTTTAGGATGGACACCAGGAAGAATTTTTTCACTGAAGAGATTGGAATGGGCAGTCCAGGGAGGTGGTAGAGTCATCATCCCTGGAAGGAAACAACTGGACATGTCACTAAGTGCTCTGATTTAGTTGACATGATGGTGTTGAGTCAAAACTTGGGCTCAATGACCTTGGAGGTCTTTTCCAACCTTAATGATTCTGTGTTTCTATGAAATATTTCAATTCATCATTGTACCTCAAAAGAAAGAGTGTGTGTCATATTCCTGTGACCCCCACATGTTTTGGCAGTCCTCATGTAAAGCTCTTGCAGGAGCATGGCTAAATATGACATTTCAGCTCCCTTCACAGATTAGAGTCTGTTTTATGCCTAGCACAAGAGAGAGTTCATTAGCTCTGCTGACAGTAACAGGAAATACACAAGCTTGCACTACCCAAACCACTTACCATGACAAAGCTGGTTTTGGTTAGCCAGAGAAATGTTTAACTTGTTTTTAAAAACACTTCCTATAAGGCGATTTCCATTTACTGCATTCCTACAGAAAACAGTTCTGTTTCATGCCCACCAGAGAGACTTTACAGAGAGCTAACATCCAATGGAACAAAATTTCTCCTTGTCATTTGGGCTAGGCAGGACATGTGCAGTAGTTCCCAAACTCCCAAAACACATCTCAGGGCCCAGAAATATCCAAACAGAACACTTTTGCTTGACTTTGAAGCCCTGAGGTAGTACATACCTCTAGCAGATCCATTTTCATTTGGCTGCATCTGAAACCTGACAGGCTTAAATGCTCCTTCCTTTGGCAAAGTACAGGGTTCCTGAGGACAAGACTGCAAAACAGAAAAATAAGACAATCAAATGAAATTTTAGATAATACTTTCAAGAATTAATTAACCTATTTGATTTTCTACCTTTCCCAGTCATCTGCAACTTCAATAGCTGACAAATCTGCCACCTCCTTTTTTCCCTTTAAGGTTCTCTCTGTGTCCCTTCAGTACTTTCTCCCCATAATTTACATAGAACTTCTCTTTGTCATGTTGTGGCATTTTAAAGGCTGCTACAATATTTTGCAAGTCATACATCAAAAGAAGCATTTGCTGTTTATACATTTAAGAAATGTTGCAGCCTATTAGCACACTTTTAGTTCCCATCCGGGAGGCCACATGTGACAGCTGAACTGCACAGATGGAGACTTGTCATAGCCCTTTGTTTAAATCACCTCTCCTCCTTTCGACCCGGTTGTGTCTCATGCTTTCCTACTAAAAGCTGTGGCTTTTTGACAGCAAAGATGTTGTGAATCACTAGCACAAGGTAGTGGAAAAAAATGGGACAAGCTAGAGCCCAGAGCTCTACTCTGTTGTAGCCTAGAGCAACAACAGAAGCATACCGAAAATAAGAGGGTTTCTCTCTTACAGAACAGGTTGATATCTCTAGTGAGACATCAGACTGAGCAGGAGAACTGTCTGGGGAGGACAGGCAAGGTACCTAACCTGATGAGGTTGACTGCATCCAGAAACTACAGCTCAAACATTCTCTGGAGTAAAAAATTCAATTAACTGCTTGCTGTCCTCACCCTTGTGTACCTATAATTGTGCATCTGCTTTGTGCACTTGCTCTTTCTGAACAGAGGCATAGTGGATTGACACCATAGGACAGTCTGCTTTTAGTAAGACACTTCTGTTGTTGTAATGCAAAAGTCTATTCCAATATTTGCAAGTGCATTGCAAAGCTGAGGGCTTCAGAAAAACATCTGAAAAAAAAAAAAACAACAAAACAAGAAAACAAAGAATTGAGCCCCACGATTGTTTATTTTAAAATCAGGCGAGTATAAAAGAATTAATGCTACCTTTTTTATTTGATGTTGTGTTTAAATTTAGCCATGTATTGTGCTGTTACATAATACAAACAGCTGTAAAACTTTGCAAAAAAAAAAAAAATTAGGATCTTTACTTTTGTCCAAGTTTGTGCTAAGAGATTCAGACTTTGTCCTACTTAAAAAGCCACTTCAGATAAGGGTAGCCTACTTGCATCTTATTACTTTTCCAAAATAGCACAAAGCAAAAAAAAAATCTTAAAAGAAAACGGACTGAGTGGGAAAAGGGAATCTCTTTCCTAGAAAATTATTACAGATGCAGCCAGGAAAAAAAAAAAAAAAAAAAAAATCAAACCCACAAACTAGGAATAAAAGCTTTCACTAAAATAACTATGGAATGTTATCTGGGTTTCAGGATCTCTGCAGGTCCTCCATTTCTTCTCTCATTCCAATAGTTTATCTGTGCTAGGCCTAAGGAAATAAAACAAAAGAAAATCTGGTAAAACATTGTTAAAAACAGAAACTTCAGAAATTGCCAGTTCACATGGGAACTACCTGAAAGCTGACAGTCTGAAATTATTTCAAACTGCATTGAACAACTGCTGCAAATGGGGTTTGTTTTCTCTTGCTTCAAGAAGGCCATAGGAATAGCTAAAGTTGTCTTCTTCCACTTCTTCAACACTGGGTCCTAGTTATTGAAAGGACACCTAGGAAACACTCACATGCTGGGTTCACGGCAGTAAATCTCATTATCTTTTCACAGTGATCTGTTGATATTTTCAGTCCAAAGATGGGGAGTGTTGCAGGAATCACATGACCAGTGGATGCGACAAGAACGTGGACTGTAGAGAACAAAGGGCCTGAGACTCTAAGGGAAATATATTAGTACCTCACCTAAGTGTTTCAGGGTATCAAAAAATTCCCAGCTCACATTCGCTCACAGCTGAAGGCATTTTTCTTCTTTATCCAGGCTAAATGTTTCCCTGAATGTGTATTAAGGACTATTAATTGGTTTTTGTTTGATGAAAACCTGATTAAATTGATTAATTTACTCTTAATCTTTTTTTTTAACTACATACAAAAAAACCCTTCACTTTCAGTAACAGGAGAGGGGGTTTTAGGGTTTTTTTCTATTTTGTAACTTAAGAAAATGAGATTTGTCTTAAGGAAAGTGAGAAGTTACTTTTTAAAAGAAATTATAAACTAAGGTTAAACAAAAGAATATATGAGGTAAAATTTCTATATTTTCTGTAATAAGTGGCCTAGGAAGTAATAAATTTCTAATCATGCAATCATGCTGAGATAAACAGATAATTTACAACTCAATTCTTCTCAATAAACCTTAAAGTCCTCCTCTTTGGCAACGTTTCTATCACAGCTAAACATGCAGTTATATGCTAGAGCGCAAAAAAGGTTAAAAAAAATCTCAAGGACTCACTCATCATGGAAGCTGAAATTTTTTGGGGACATTCAACCATACATACAGAAAACTTAACAGCTGATACCTTAATTTCCTTCCCAAACATTTCATCACAGACTGTACTTTATGCCATAATAAATGCACTGCAGCAGAGATTCCATGTTGTTCCCAAAGATTCCATGTAGGTTTCCCCCAAGCAGTTTTCCCCCAATATCAAGCATTAGACCTGCATACGGGGGAATGCGTGAGGAGAATGTGTATCTATGGAAACATCCATCTTCATTGCCAGGAGGTGCTATTAGTCACTACAGTGAAAACAACTGGAGAAATTAAGGTTTGTATTAAGGCAGATAAGATGTAAATCATCTCCAAAAATCACTAATCCAAAGTCTTCAAACACTAAAGGTGCTTAAAGGGATTAGTGGCACCTTTAAACAAGAGAGTCTTTAATCTGGGTGAGTCTGGAAGGTCCCAGTACCTTCCAGTGCTCCTCGGCATGCATTTGCAGCTTCCCGCGATACCTGTGGAACTGAGCAGGCACATGCTTTCCATGGCTGTGCACAGAAGGGATGAGGCCCCACAGAATAACTCACTGGGTAGAGCAAACTGACCCTTGCTGGAGCCACCTAAGCTGCACTGACAGGGACCATGGTTTAGGCAGTGCAGGGTGAGGACCCTGTGGTGGAGGAGCAGCCCCAGCTGGCTCAGGTGACAGTGTCTGTGCATCTGCTTGCAGAAGGTGACCTGAGACAACAACTGTGCCCACTGTAGCTGGAGGGCAGCATGGGGAGGTACAGCAGCAGACACACTGCTGGACCCCTCCCCTGGAAGAGAAGGTGGATGCCAGCAATTACCTGGGCACCATGGGCTGAGAGAAACTCCTTATCTCCAGAGCCAGTACCCAAGAAGGGTCAGGCTGCTGAGCTCAGAAGTGGGTAATGGGCAATGACCAGCCACAGTTCAGAGGCTGATGAGTGTTTGTGGGAGCCTCTCAGGATGCACAGCCTCACTGCTCCTTCCTTGTGAGCTGGAAGGCATTAACAGGTTCCCTGCATTTGATATTACCTAGATATTTTGCCTCTTTTCCTCTTACCCACTGTGTCTGAATTAGATGAGTAAAGCCCTGTCCTCTGCTATAGCAGGATAAAATAAAGGAACTCCGGAGAAGATGAGAAGTTACTCCAGGTGGTATTTGAGGGTTAATGGAGTAAAATTTGCTTCTGTGCCTGCAGCTACTGCCATTCCTCTGCTTGAGTAACAGAGCCTTAAACATTTAAGTGATGGATGTTAGTGCATGCCAGCTGCAAACCAACAGAGCAGGCTGTAAACACATTTTACCCATTTCTCTCTTTGTTTTTTAATGTGCTCTTTTTCTCAGCCGAGATGCTCTCGCCTCTCCAGCGTTGATTCACACCGACGTGAGCGGGCCCAGCCGGCCGGGGCAGGGGAGGTACAGCCTCATATGACTCACAGTGTTCAACAAGTTTTAGTCATCAGGCTTACAGGAGCACTGTGGTTAGCACCCCAACTGCAGTATTTCACCATTGCAAATTTTCTCCCCTCTTCCTTCAGCTGGAGGGAGCCATTCTTGTGTACCTGTAGGATTTTTTTGTTAAGGTGGCTGATGTGCAAACATATGTACCTTTACATACCTCCCAGCAGCAATTTCAAGAGAATCATGTTTCAACATCCATTAGACCTGAAGCAGAAGCTGTCACATTTGTGCAAGTGATTTCTTGTGGAGACACAGATACTTGTTTTTCACAGGACAGGGCTTGAGCTATTTTGTGAAAAATCTGTTTTCTGCCCCATATTTGATGGGGCTGTATTCCATAAATGAGACTGTTTTCTGTGTAGATAAATGGTTTCATTAGCAAAAAACACATTGGGCATGCTTAAACTGGGAGCATGGGGAATCTGTGCACTTAAACAACAGCCCCAACATACAATAACTCAGGCTTGAGTGCATTAGTCCTTCCCTGCATATCTTTGTTTTATTTGGTGGGAAACCTATAAAATGGGTTTTTTAGATGGTACTGAGAAGCCCTCACAGGGAACTCAGCTGGGTCACTGTCCCTAAGAAGGCAGGGGCAAAGCTGGTGAAGGACCCTAGGGACGAGAGATAAGGTGCTGTAAGGTGCTGATAAGGTTGGTTTGCTTTGTAGTTGTAGCCCTGCCATTGCTTGTCAAGCCTCCAAAACGAGCTGAGTGAGGCTTGCTGGAGGCAAGGCATCTCTTTTTGGGTTCTCACATTGCTAAACAAGGGGTGCCCCAGGACAGGTCTGTGTCTAGCTGAAACAGTGACAACAAAATGCAAATGAGACCAAATTTCATTAGGCTAGATGAACTAAGCATTTATTCACAGTCAATTTTTGGACTATTCTCTAAGTGCATCTTCATGTTCTTATATATGTTCTTGGTGGCTTACTTTTCAACTGTTCACTTCCAAAATCAAAAACCTATCTTGAATTTGACGGCTGATTTAACTACAGTGCAGTGCCAGTGGTTTCTTTCCCTCTTGCTCTCCCTGCCTGCAGTGTGATGGGTTAGTTAAGTGCAGAGATGTTTGATCCTTGCATGTTCCCTCACTGGGCCCCCACAGTAAAACACACATTAAAATGAATTCTAATGCATCATCGGTGCCATTTATTATTTCCTTCTTACATCTGCTCTTGAAGCTTTTCAGCTCTCTCTGCCCTGGAAGGTTCTGACTATCTGTAAATAAGGCTGGTAGCCTAGCAACATTGAGTGAATGCACTTCCCTTGCTGAATAACACAGGGCATAATCAAACCAGCTTCCTATGCTTTCTGCAGCATTAACACTATGAGTTGAAAACAATTACAAATATTTCATGTGCATTAGCATTACTTTGAATTGGAAACATTTTTCAGATCCTTCAAAAGAAGTCTATATCCACGAAGTGAAAAAGAAATTCTCAGCTTAGTAGCAAATAAACCATCTCCAGAATTGGGTACAATAGTCAGACTGAAAGGATTGATTAACCTGACCCCCTCAAGGAGACTAAAGAGAAGGCAAACACCCTATCTGAGAATTTGTACTCACCAGCACAGACAACCAGACAATTTGGAGCTACCTTAGGTACGTGACAGAGGGAAAAGTGCCTTGTAGTACGGACATGACATTCTCCCAGGCAGGAAATGAGCCCATGTCATAAAAATCGAGCAGCTACCTACCAAAAAACAGTCCATAGCACCATCTTAGGTCTGTCTTGCTCTAAAGGGGAAACTTGCACTGTCAAATTGCATTTACCACAACACAGTTCAGGGGTGGAAGCAAGGCACAGCCTTCTCCCTCTCCTGTCATGCTTACATGCATGTGAGGAGCAGCAGCACCATTCTGAAGGACAGATCTCCTGCTCTTTCCATCCCTTGCAGCATTAGGTTATTCACCCTAGTATGAAGAAGGGTGGCATGGGTCTTTCTTACCAGTTAAATAATTTGAGGCATGAAAAGCTGCTTAATTTTATATCAAAATTATGTCAGAATAAATTCTTCAGTTTGTAGTACAATGTACAGACTTGCCATCTTCTTGGAAGCTGTGTTTTGTGTGAGCAGAACTTTATATTCTTCCAGCTGCCACATCACTTCAGAACAAGGAAATCTTTATTCTGCACTTTTAATTGACCTTTTTAATCTAAACAAGTTTGACTGGGCAATGAGTGAATGAATGGTTCCAGCATAATCTTATCACAAGGCAGAATTGGTGATGCCAAGCACAAAAATAGCTCTGGCTTTTTCTCCTGTTTCTCTCCTCTCATCACCGATTAGCACAGACATTAGTAGACAGACAGCAAGAAATCTGTTTTCACTTCGATTTATCAGCTTGGGTACTCTTTTTTTTATTACTATTGGCTGTAAAGATACATAAATCTATAATAAAAGCAACCAACTGTAAGAAGCAGAGATACTAAACCCTGTTAAGGATGAGGTTCAAATACAGAATTCCTGCTGATATTTTTGAAAGCTTTATACTGATAAAAAACTCTATGCAGCTTAAAATACAAATTTTTAATTCACATTGATATAAATATAATTGAATCAAAATAGCCATTTCACTTTCTTTTCATGTTCAGTTCTGCCTAATCAGCTTATATTGCTGAAACCTGGCACAGAAAGGGACTTACAGCCAGAGAAAGAGCTTGGTTTGGTCTTTGTCACCAACTCAAAGCACACCTAAGTCTGCTTTCTTAACTTGGTACATAGCCCAGCATGGATGAGAGTGAAGATCACAGTCTTGTCAGACAAATGTGTTTATTTCCTGATACCTCATTCCAGGTTCTGGAATCTAACACTGCCTGCTCTAAGTAATTGTATTTGCCATGCTTTTATCCTCACAAGGTGGCAAAGCATTCTGCTCAGTACAATCATTGCTTGCCACCCTGAGACAGAGACCTAGGAATTGGTGATGTGCATGCCCTGAGGTTGTTGCAACCTGGGAGGTAAAAACTGGTCTTGCTATTTTGGGTGAAATTGGAGTTTGGGAGCAATTTCTCAGAAACCCTGGGAGATCTATCTGCCTGTTTTGCACCACAGTCTTAACTCCTCTCACAATGATTACTTCTCCTGCTGCCAACCTTCCCTTCCTTGTTAACTGATGAGAGACCTCAGCAGAGTTACTAAGGAAGGGACTGCAGCCAAGCATCTCCTAAACTAACAGGAAGAAGGTTCTGACCTTGAGGACACCCATAGTAAAGAGAAAAGTGTGTGTGAGAGAGAGGAGGTGATCAAAGATTGAACCAAACAAAGCGGCTTTAGATGTGCCTGAAGGATTAGGAACGGAAGGTGAGACACGGAGTGGGAGACTGGCAAGCAAAAGGATCAGGAGGTCTTCCAACAAAATGGAGGATGAAAGAACAGAACAGTAATATGAGAGAATTAAGATGCTCCCAAGACTTACAGACCAAGTTACAGAATGTCAATATATCAAAATGATGGAGTGGAATGTAATTGTCACCTGGAGTTGAAAAGGAGTGTAAATGCTGAGAGTGGGAGGAAAAGCAAAACAGTAAGGAACTACATTTTGATACATGCTCTGACTGTTTAAATTAATCACACCTACGCACTGTGCCTCTGATTTGCTTTTGAGATTAGGGGAAGAATTTCTCTTAAAAAATCTTAAATATGCCCTTAAGAAACCCTTTTCCTACTAGAGAGAATATTTCTTGTTTTCTGTTTCTTTGTTGGCTTTCTTAAATAGGAGAGAAGCATCACCTCCTAATGAGATTCTCTCCTTCCCCTAAATGCAGAGAGATGGAGCTGCTCATAAAGATCTAAAGACTTGTCTGAAGAAGTAATAAAAATGTAGTGTGACCCCTGATCCTGGATTTTAGGAAAATATTTTTGAGCTAATCAAAGAATGACCTAATTGAGGTTTATATTGTGGACAGATTGATTAACACACTGAAACTGCAAAACTGAGAACCCTGTTCTTATCTACCTGGTTCTATATTTTGGGTGGGCAGAGTTAACCGTGTATTTTGTTCACTAACAACTCAGACATTCTGTAATACGTTTTAAAAATCAATTCAAGTACTGAAGGAAAATGGGCATACTTAAAAAGGGGACATTAGGCACTTATCCGAGCCTACAGAGCCTGCCTACGTAGAGGTTTGCCCAGCCCTTTGCAGGGCTATATAAAGTTGTAACACTTCCAGCTGAAAGGAAACTGAGCGTGCCAGATCGGTAATGAATGATTGGTGCTCTGCTGCCTTCAGATCCCCCCAGCCCCTCCTCATTTCTGCAAAACAGTCATTATTTTCTGGAATGTCGTTTTGAAGCACGTTTTTTCCTCAGTGCTGCAGTGCCCTCCAGTGCTCAGAGAAAACGTTTCGGCTTCCATTATCAGGAATCCAAAATACAGACACCATTTTATATCTTATTGTAAGACTGAACACTTCACGGTATTTCAGATTACTCTTTTATTTGGTTTCCAAAGTGTAAAGTGTAAAAGCTGCTTCTTCTCAGTGCCCTCTGTCACCCTGATTGAGCCAGAGGAACTACTGTCAGAAAGCTGCCTCCTGGTTAGAAACCTGCACCAGAAGATGGGTCAGTGAATCCACCTGCACCACAGCCACAAAATCAGGATGTGACTGTCTCTGTAACCTGGGCATGTGGCTGCTGCAGGGCTGTGACCCCCAGCTTCCAATGGATTTTCTTCTCCAGGGTATCTCTTTTGCTGCTTGAAACACTTTACTCAATAAACGAGATGCTTGAGGTGAATGATTATCACCTCAGTGAGTCCTATTCCGAAATGGGTTAGAATGCTCCTCTCAACAAAAGTACTAGCAGGTGCTTACTGGTAGGTGCTACTGGCTGTTGCTCAAGAATTCTTTCTGAGGCAGTAAAGTTTTCCCAAACACTTAATGATGCAGGCTATTTTAATGAAATGCCCTTGTTTAAGGCACAGAGTGACTCTAAGTTGCTTTTTTTGTGTGAGTTACATTTTTGCCGTTACATATTTGCAAGTTCCATTTTTGCCGTTGAATATCTCTAGTGCAGAGGTTAAGAAATTACACCAAGTGCTTTCCTAAATACAAATGAGAGAATCTGCACATCCAGAACAGTTCAAAACAAACACCTGGTTAGATTCCAAAGTTTTGGGTGGTTTTCTCAACAGACAAAACAATTTGGTTTCAGGCTTCCAACAAATCGCAGTAAGAACTGATAACAAATATATATATGCTGATAAATTGTGTTTAATGGGGAGAATCATCCCAGCGCTCTCTTATCTATGCATTTTTCAGTCAAGAAGGCATATTTTTAGAGATGTTGCCAGGTGAACTAAGAGTTACATAAATAGTACAGAGAGAGCAATATCCCTTCCACAGTTTTTCACTCTGTTCCAGATGTGAAGTACTTGACTGACCACTGCAAAGCTGACAAACCTCGATCAATTCCAACACTTGCGGGTCAAATATGCAGCAATCTGGTAAATGAGATCAGTCAAATAAGGAAAAAGGGTTGGGGATGGGTTGTGTGCAGAGAAAGAAGTATATACAAAGAAAGAAGAAAGAAGGAGGTCAGAGATGAAAATAAGTTCTTGTTCTCATGGGAAAGGGAGAAAGGATAAAGGAGCCCCTCAAATGCCTTGAACTTTCAAGTTATGATCTTCAATCTCCCTCTACCTTTTGGGTTGGCAATTCTGTAGTATTATGACCAGCTAATGTAATAGCATAGCCTTTCAGGGAAAGATTTAAAAATTACTTTTCTCTCTGCAAATGATCTACTACAGAAATTGAAAGCAAAAATGTGAAGTTAGGTATTGATAACAAATCGTGGTATGTTTTGGAATTGAGAGACCCTTTTCCTCGGCATTTAAGTGTGAATCTCATCCTAGGAAGAAGTACTTGTCCTTTCAAAGACATTTTTTCAACAGACTTTCTAAACACACTAGCAGAGATCCTAACAAAAAGGGGCATGCTGGTGTTCATGTCTGATTAGGAGCAGATGCTTGAGAATCAGAATGGACAGTATTTAGCTAGTAGTTACACTAGAAAGGCTCTCACAACTTGTGCTTCATCTTTTTCATGTTTATAAATCAAGAAAAGCTGTAGAATCTGACCTTTAACAGGACCATCTGGATCTGCTTACTTTCCCCAAAATATTACCCTCTCCCATAGGTGTGTCCTCACCATGATGATTCCGTGTACAGCAATGCCTAATCTTGACAGACTTAACAGAAGTGTACAGAATCTGCTCTGGCTACGGTTTTGAAGTACTGTTATCACCCACGTGACTTTATCTGCACTTACTCTGGGAAGAAGCAAGGCTCCTGACCAACTTAAAGCAAAGCCTCCTCTAATCCAAATCTGCAAGGATAGGTTTAGATATACATAGCACTGCAGGCCCTCATTCAAAACTCTAGGTGAGGCACAAGTAAAAGTTGTACAGATCTCAGTAGGAAAGGCTGACCCAAAAATGCAATATTATTCCAAATGTTTCAAATGAGCTTGAATAGGAGTACTAATAAAGCATATACTCATTCTGTCAGTAGCATATTGTGTAAGATAAAATCCATGGGCTACCAGGGCTCGCCCAGTGCAAGGGTATTCTCTCAAAATTTTGAGGTTAAATTGACAAGCTAAAACATTTCCCAAAGCCATGGCCAATAAAGCTTCAGAAGTGTACATGAAGCATTTGCAAGCCTTAGAAATGCTTCTTAAAAGGAAATTAGGCTACAACTACATTTGTGAATATTACTCTCAATAGTTCATGACCTTAACCAAACCATAAAATTTGTGCATAAATTGTTATCTGATCAGTTAGCTGATCAGTTGAAGTACACAGAAAAGGACTACCATTTCAAAAACCCTTATCATTGGCAAATGAATGCCAATGAATGTGATTTGTATTTCTGCATGTGTCATTACTCTAGAACAGCTTTAACTTGCAAAAATAGAAATCCATAATATGAACAATTAATCTCTAATTGTAAACCCACATTAACATGCACTAAGTTAGAACAGACACTAATTGCATTAATAATGCAATGTAACAGCGATCATTTGATTTAGGACAAATTACTCCTATTCAGCAAGATTGCTTTTATTGCTCAGTTTGCCCTAGCTGTATGAGTCTAATATGGTCAACAGAATTGTTTTCATGGCTCTTCTGTATAAAATAATGTGACTGCACACCTTATTACCCCATCAAAGAAAAGTTGTTTTGTACCGGCATTTGTTGATGACTCAGTCGAAGAGCAATGCTGAAGTAGTAGCACCCATCAACCACAGCCCTCCAGGGTTCATGGACACCCTCCTTTGTCACAAATAGACACCTGGGGACAGCTGTTTTCTTCTTGCAAACATTCTTTTTGAACACCATCCTTTTCAAGAACTTCATGTCCCAGACTGATCCTTGAAGGCTCAGTTCTATTTCTTACGCTTATTGTAATTACATACATAGTTGGGCACCATGGTAGAGAGAGATTCTTGTGCTCACTTCATAAACAGCCAATATAAGCAGAGATTATTTCAGTTATTCTTCAGAAAACCTTTCTGCCTTGTATTATCAATCATATTACTAGATACTAAAAATACTTATGGAAAGGTTCTTAGCCCAAGTATTTTACGGCTTTGCACTGTTGATAGTGATAACGTGTATTGCTAAATTTACAAATGTCTGAAGTGCTTTCAGATTAGATTTAAGAGCTGCCATAGCAAGACTTTTAAATAGAAATCCTCAAGACTTCGAAAGATTTAGGAATTCTAATTTACTTTTTAAAAAAAAAGTTGAATTATAAATTATGGCTATCGATTCTGATCTTACAGTGTAACAGGAAACTGTTACTGAATTTTTACTGTTGCAGTAACTGTAAAATTATATTCATAGGACTCATTTGTGCAAAGACAATCTAATGCTCCTAAAAATGAGGTCAGATATATTTCTTTCACCTAACAAAACCAGTGGTTTTGTGTCATTTCACTAAATGTCTCAGCTGCATCCTCTGAAATAGGGACCCAAGCTAAATATATGTCCAGAGTTTAAAAGTGTTCTCTTCCATACATTTGACTTTTTCACTCTCTGGAAATGGCTGTTGATATATGGTCATAAAATACTTGATAGCTGCCAAATACTGAACCAGGGAAACACAGGGAAAACTGTCAGCTATCTTCTATGCCTCCAAATCTCCATGGTGGGACTGGGTAGCTTGTGCTCACTCAGCAGTCAGAGACAGCACACTGCAGTCTGGAATGGCAAGGATGAGGCTGAATTTTCCCCATGTTACTGCATTTAGTCTTTTCTCAAGCCCACCATGGCACTGGGCAGCAGGTTGGAAGAGGAAACCTCTGGACTGCCTCACACTGCAGTGTAGGGGAAATTCCTGCTTTGCTGCACAGTGATGAATGAGATGAGGCTGAAAAATTGGAAAAATTAACAGCAAGGGATAGAAGTAAGAGATTCAGGAGTGTGTGAAGGTAAATGGAAGCCTTTGACAGAGGGAAACCAGGAGAAGTGGCCAGGAAGGGGAGAAGGTTCGACAACACCCCCACCTTTTTGTCCAGGATGCTGAACTTACAGAGCCCTTATGTTGGATGTTGTGAGTTACGTTGGCTTTGCAAAACTGGCCCCCAGATCTGCAAAACTGATGTGCACACACAACCCATTTGAGTTTAGAGTCACTATTTGCCTCATTTGACTTGAGTGCTAAGAAAGCTACAAGCTTAAACACAGATCTAATTTCCCCTTGTTCACGAACTCCTGATCATTGAAGCTAATAAATACCTTGAGAGTGGCCTATCAGCTCTTACTAAAATGTTGCATTTCCCCAGAGTCAGTACAAATGAAAATATTTCTGGAGGATATAAACTGTTTTAAAGGATGTGTTCTTAAGTGGTGCAAACATCAGTCAAAGTCACGAATATATGCGCCATTTGTAGCAAGGAACCTATCTGATGATGCTTTTATGAAATATGTTATGGCATAATTTGATATTTATTACTGCTCTTTGGGTGAAATATTACCTGTAGCCTAAATTTCAGCTGTATGTCAAGTTTTATGACCAAAATAACGATAATAGGCGGTGACACTGAAACAATACTTTGTGGCAAGACACCCTCGTTTCAATTCAGCTGATAGGCATTGGTTTTAGGTGTTTGTTTATAGGAGGCTTTTTCCCATAACCATATTAAAAATTAAAATTGAACCATAAGTTCTAACACCCCTTTCCAGTGTACATGAAATTATATTTCTGTGCTGAAATAAACCAAGACTCATTAGCAGGGCCCTGCTGTTACCACTTCAAACGGCCTTCCATTGTGATGCTACGCCAAGCAAGCCCTGAATTATGGAAAGCATCATTTATTTTGTGCTTCTGTGCTGTGGCAGCTGAAGAATAGTGTACTGATACCCACTTTGTCCTCTGAAGTTATTTGTGAATGATGACGGCCATTTTTCCAAGGGTTGAAAGCAGAAATGAAGGCACTAGATGGCAGCAAACATCTTAAAACCGGGTTCTTCCTGAAGTCTGGCTGGAATCGAACAGATGTAGGTAGACTTCCAGCTGCGAAATGCCTTTTGGAACTTCTTCCATGGTTCAGCTGTTAAAAAAGACCGTCTTGCCAAAAAAGCCGGCGTTCTCTCAAGATTCTGAAATGCAATTTAAAGTCAGAGTTTTCCTGGTGTCACTTCCTGGACGAAAATGAGAAAATGCTCTTTTTCAGCATCCCATCCCTTCTCCCCCATACACACCTGTATTAATTTTGTATTAATTATATATAATTGCGTAGGGCTGAGTTCAGATATTGTCTTTGCAAAGGCTCAGCTGTAAACAGAGGAGGTAACCTGGGCTGTTTTTTATGTTGGAGTGTAGCTGTACTGTACTCAGTATCAGCTCACACTGCTCAGTGTCATCACACTTATTTAACACCCTATTCTCCCATCTGCAGCAGCTTTAGGCACACTGCGTAAACAGGTCCATTTTTCATGAGCGTCTTATCCGCCAGTGCAATTTCCCCGAGCAAGATGCTGTCTACTGCTTTATTAACACACTGCTATTCAAGCTAACAAATACCTCTTATGCTGCTGTAGAGGGAGTTAACCATAGACTTCCTACAGATTCTGGGAAGCCAGATGTTTCCTAAAGATTTGTTTTTCCTTTATTAGGAAAAAATGGATAATAAAGGTTTTGTATGCCCCTTTGTAAAGTTTTTGTTCACTGAACCAATTCATTAGGCAAACTTTTCAAGGGCTATTTTTACATCATGCAGCTGTAAACTAAGGACATGTAAGGTATAGGACTGAGCATTTGTAGACCTTGAGATGTCTGAGAACTTTCTGTTTGCTTGCTTCATGAGGATTGATTCTGTGTGGTAATGTACAGCCAGATATTGAAGCAGCCCTGAAAGATCGTGCAAACTCCTAATTTCCGCAGAAAGCTTTCCAATCTATACAGATTAGCTTTAGATGTAGAACACACACCCTCTGCAGCCCACTGCAGCACTACACTGCCCAGGGTGTACCCAGGAGAGGACTCAGGCCAGCTTTTGACAGTGGTGACAGGTAAATATAAGGAAGTACCAGCTTTTAATATGGCTTCTGTCTCTGGCTGATTCTTATTTCATCTCAGTCATATGTTGAGTGTCTTCTCTTCATGCAAAAATGGAGACCATTTAGCTGACTTAAAAAGTCTGAAGATATTGCATGCCCACACAGGAGAAAAGAGTGTACAGCAGGAGTAACACTTGAGGCAGAGGTGAGGTGTGAGCCCAGTGACTTATTTTCTTATTTCACAGGAATATCATAATCCATGTCTCTGAGAGCTGAGACCTTACCTCTTAATTAATGGTCAGAACCCTTTCTCCTAAATTTATTTTCCAGCCTTCCAATCACACATTTTTTTATTGGTTTTCAGTTCTGGTTCACAGAACTGCTCCCTTGGGTTAATCACCCCCTGCTTCTGTTTTTTTGACCTGCTGTTGCTCTTAAAATATGAACCATTTTCCATCATTTTTCTTTCCTCTTCACTGGAATCTTATCCCTCTCTAAAATCTTCCCTTTGCCATAAAAAGAGGAGTTATGAAAAGGGGGAGGCTGTTTTAAAAGAAGTCTAGCTAAATTATTTTTTGCTCAAGTAACATTACTGAAAATCCTGACCTACAAACAAACTAGATGATACTTCATGTTATGTTCTGGCTCTATCCTAGGCCTTAGGAATAGCTCCTGCAAGGAGCATAATGTCAAGCATTTAACAAATGCTTGAACAGTTACTCTGGATCTAAATTCAGAGGCAGTATCAATCAACGAAGTATACAATTTTTCAGCTCTTTCCTACAAGGCCATTTCTGGAATTGCTGGAAGCTATACTAGTCAGCTGCAGTGAATTTAATAAATATTTTGTCAGACCATGCAATCAAGTCTGGCGTTTATTATCCTGTAAACATTTATAGAGCAGCACCCAGCAGTAAGCTGTATGCTTTCTCTTATCATTGAAGCTCTGCGTTCCACTGTGCTAATGCAGCTTCAGGAAGCATTTTATTAGGAGGCCTTGAAGTAATTGTTAGGTTTAAATATGTAACTATTTATATAAATTATGAAATAACTCTTGACATGGCTTGTTTATTAACCATTAGGAATGAACTTCTTCAGATTTGTGAAAGGAAGAATCTCCTTTGTGTTCAGTGTTACCAGACACAGAAAGACGTTTACTTCTCCTTCCCTAATCCTCTGATGTAAAAAAAAAAGGAATTAAAAAAAAAATTTAAAAAGACAACCTTGATTTTATCTGAAAATGCAGTGAAAGGTTGGAAACTGTTTGCCAAGTTAGAGCTTTTTCCCTTACAAGGAAATGCAGCTTTGGGAACAAATAGCATTCCAGTCTTTTCCCGAGTGGGCATTATGCCATTGTACTTGCAGACATTGTGTCATGGAAATGTGCAAGAAGCCTCAAACAGCTAAGAAATGCATTGCCTAGTTATATATTTATTTTCTACTGTTTTAAAGCTACTGTCTATGCTTATTCAATAATAGAAAATGACACAAACCGAGGCTTGTTGACTACAATTTTTTTTTGCTCTACAGATTTAATGAAAAGCCAAACTTCACATGCATTTAAAATAGTTAATAAGATTTATTCTTATTGAAATATTTTAATATTGGTAACACCATTTTTAAGCAAGCATTTCTGTAGGTGATTCCCATGCTGGCCAGAGTCAAACTTTTCAGTGTGAACAAGGAACACATTCAAAATTCAAAACAAAGCCTTTTCCCTTTTTATTTAAATGAAAATATTATCCTTTAGCAAGAATTTTAAAGAGATTTCTCCTTTAGCACTCCCTGCTTTCACAACAGCTTTTAAAATACACATGAGAAAATTTATGTCAGATGCCCATCTTTCTTTTCTGATTTTCAAGGTAGCTGTTTTATTAGTGGGGTACTTTTGTAATTAAAGGGGTTTTCATTTATTAATATTCTTAAATGAATCTTTCTTGGGAATTTACAGTTATCATGAAAAGTGTGATTTCTGCTTGGAGACCTTCTTGCTTCTTGATACTATCCAGTAAAAACATGGTTTAAATCCACATGAGCATTTTGACAATCTATTGTTTTCTTGGGCAACACAGTTTTTAGTAAAACACAAGATCCTTTAGAGTTCTCCAACTTTCATCATGCATCATAAAACATCAGTTCAACTTTAGACGTTAAAAGTTCTTTTTTGTGACCTGCTTCAGATTAGTTCTCAGCAATGCATTTGTGCTTTCTCCAGCCTGTTGCTGTTTGCTTGGTGGGGGGACCACACACACAGCAAATTTCCATCTAAGTGAGATATTCCTAACCTCAGTATCCTTCTGCTGTCTTGCTGACAACAAAGTATACTTGCAGCAAGGCAGAAGGATGAATGAAAACCGGTACTGGCTCACAGATACCTTCCATAACACTCAGTTGCTTGTGACTCTTCAGTATTATCCCTGTTTTCCAAGATCTGAGAGCCTATATCAAAAAGAAAATACACTTTCAAGTGCCCTTGAAAATGTCAGGTTCATTCATTGGTACCAGTGGGGTACCAATAATTCTTAGCACAGTAATATTTGGAGAATAAAGAGAGCAGTTTGGTGAATTGTAGGCTACAGTTTGCTGCCAGAGCAGCTGTAAGAACACATCCAGTGAAGGAGCTTCCAACAATATTTTCGAGAACTCCTGAGGGCTGTTTATAGTTTTGCTGTCCCAAGAAAGGATCATCTGAGAAGCGCTTTTGACCATTAAATTCCTGTGGATCACATCACGTATTCCTTTAAAGTAGAACTTTCTTATCTATGGATGCTGTACAGTGAATAGACACTGCAGTGCATGATGACAGAAATGTGCGTACACAAGGCTTTAGCAAGTGTTTAACCCTTTTCTAACAGGACTTCACACTGGCTATTGGAAAAGATTAAAGCACCAGCAGGAAGCCCCTGTACCTTTGCCACTCCAAAATAAGCAAAAACAAGGGTATTTTACTGATAAGATGCACTTTAATTTATTTCAAATTACACTATCAACATCACTGCACATTTTTCCTATTTACCCGCATATAAATGCAGATATAAGTTAACCTTTCTTTAAAGCTTTGCCAAGAGCAGAACAAGAATAGATGAAAGCTCACAAAATCCCATGGTTATAGTTTACATTTCCAGTGCCCTGCTTTATGTGGCATTCAGATCCTTTGTATGCTCAAGGGAAAAAGTGACACTGGTGTCCACTTCCATTGTTGGTACTATTTTGGGCTTAACTCCAGGGTGAACTGCAATTACAGCAGAGCTTCCTTAGGAGGGATGTGAATGATGAATATGGTTTCCTTGTCCTTAAGCTGAATATTCTCATCAGTGTCACGGTATTTTTGTATATGTTAAGGACATGATATTTTTAGCTATTAGAGAAGTTCTGTATTTTTCCTCTTTAGCCCACAGACTTAATTCCACTTAAAAAATGTCTCTCTAAGTGTCACCACAGGTGACAGGAGTAAGCTCTTTGCTTTCTTAATAATTACTATTTGTTGAGTGGATTTCCCACAATTTCTGTTTGTATATGACAAGCTGATTTCCATTCCTGATTACTAGCTTGGCAGGTAAAAAATAAAATTCAATTCATGCTGCTCTAATTCCATACAACAGTTTCAAGATTAAGTCCTCAGTAATAATAAGTACAGCAGTTCTGACTTAGCACAAGTTGTCCAAGCAACAACTACTAAAGATACCTTGAAACACACATAAGAAAAAATATTTTTCATCCTTTTCAGCAACTTTCATGTCTGTCCTGAAGCCTGCTAAATTAATCTGATAAATATGGATAAGAAAATGATCAAATATCTTAATCCATTTTTCAGGGAAAAAAATATTTTATGATTTCTTAGTATCAGCCTCTGTTCCCAGTAAAAAATCCTAGGTAATAAAGCTCATGGAACAGTCCTGCTTACTAAGAGATAGGTCTCTATTCTGGTAATTTACACTCACCAGAAACCAAAAATTTCTAGATACAAAATTTTTATCCAAAATGCTTGTGTTTAATTTAAAAAAAAAAAACAAAAAAAACCCAAACAAACAAACAAACAAAAAACCCTGAAGTTCTTTTCTGTGCTAGAAAGCAGAAAATAAAAAAATTTTAAAAAAGAAAATTCCCTTGCCCTCAGAGGAAATTAATGCAAATTGATGGATTGCCACCAGAAATATGAATTAAACTATTTTGGATAGAATAACAATTCTATTACAAATCCAGAACATCTCTTCAGATGGTTGTTCAGTGACCATCAGCAATTTCTGTATCTACACACACACGAGCAGTGAAGGACAGAAGCATTTATCAAGCCACTAAAGCAATGTAAGACCTACCACAGTGTGTAAATTGCCTTCCATGTGTGACAGTTTGTGACTTGTCGTTCTGGCCACCACTGAGTACAATGAGAGCTTAAATTGCCACCACCACACCAGAATACCTTCTTTAGAAGCTGATTCTGTGTTTCCACATGAAAATTTTTATTTTCAACGTTGTCTTCCCAGTCATCACTCGCAGTCACTGATTAGGTTGTGTGACAACAACCATGACTCAGTGACTAAACATAGATGGTCTTGGGATCTTGCAAAACTAGGTTTTCTCTCCCTTTTGCATGCCCAAAGGGGCTACATCCCCCCACAGAGCTGAGATCCCAAATCTGTGCTCTTTATTAAGGTTGTGCCACACCCTGGGAACTGGCTGACAGAAAAATAGCAAACTGTTGGCAGCTGCATAAATTTATGTGTCTCTAGGAGGCAAGGTCATGGATTCAGCTCAACAGGGCACATATGCTGAATAAACAACAACAAAAAAAAAAGCTTTCTTGATCCATTCATTTTTAGCATTTCATTCTTGGTATAGTTTTTCCCAGAGCAGGACTCTATCAAAATAGTTTTTCCCTTTTTGTGAAGTCATTGCTTTTGTGAATTCCTTGGACAAGAAGCTTATCCATCACAATGCAAACACCTCAAAATCCAGGACCCTCCAGCCCCATGATTTCCCATAGCTTCAAGAAAGCAGAGCAGTCAGGAGGACAACAACATCTAATTTCTCTGGGCAAATGCTCAGTTTGCCCCTGCAAATACCTGGAACTGATCCAAAGCAGTGATCACACAGCATCACAGTTTCCCCATTCCTCTCCTCAAGGGCCCCTTACCAGGGTTTGAGGAGGCCTCTAAAGGCATTTGTAATATAATTAGTAAATATCAGTAATACTCTACATTTACTAACAACTTGTATGCGAGTTCAACCTCTGTAAATGCCTACATGGTTGTCCCCATCAAGGTTTGTTTTTCAGGCAGTGTTCTGACCCAACAAGGCAGTATTATGAAAGCTTCACAAGCACACTGACGGAATAATACACTGTTTTCAAAGGCAGGTAGGATTTAAGATAAAATTCATGAGGAGCATTTATTTTTGCTTATGAATTTTCTTTACTTATATGTCAAAATTGGTTAATATAGATGCTCGAGTCAGTATCTAGTAATTTCTGCTCTTCTGCTTTTTCTTCTCTGGTCAATCCATCAGTAGTGCTTTCTACTAGTTAAAAGATGAATTACATCAAATAAGAAAAATGGTTGCTCAGCAACTCAGACTCCCACTGAGCCTGACAATGGTAAATGGAGGAAATTTCTTGAAGGTCTTATGTGCTAGCTGAAAGGAAAAGAACATTTATATTATTTTAAATACTCCTGTCATGAGTGGCTATAAATAACCATGAGATTTCTAAACAAAACACACCTTTTTTTAATTCTTCTTCCCAAAACAGGTAAAATATTGAGCAGTTCTATTCTGGGGATAGCAGCAACGGGGACAGAAGGGTGAATGAAACTAGTTCAATTTCACATTAAATTTCTATGTTGTCTTTCATAGGAGTCTATTTCTGTAGTCTGAACTGCTTTCAGAGTGTTTTCTCAGTGTCTATTACATGATCAATGACCATGGAACAGTAGTAATGAAATAGAAAAGCCAGACTGTGTGTGCATGTGTGGTCTGATTTTTGTATGGACGTTAGTACTGGACCATGCCTCCTTCCCCTTCCTCATCTTGCCAGCCACACACAGCTAGGAAATGTGCCAGTGGTGCTCGTAATTAGGGCAGTAATTAGCAACCCTAAGTGGTCCCAATTAATTTACCAACTGATTGGATATGCCTCAAAAAAAATCCTCGGAAGTTGTAGTTAATTATTGGTTTTATAACATTACCTTCCCGCCCACTTTCCAAGCAGATCTACTGGTCTAGAACTGGTAGAGTTCTGTTCTGTACTAACAACTCTTTGATCAAAGTCCTGGTTTAACACAGACCTGACGTTGACCACATGCCTGATTTCTGCCAGTTCCCAGACACTGCTGAGGAATCTAACCTCACCAAATTCCTATGAGGAGATATGATAAAGCTCCCTTCTTATCTATTTTGCAAACACTGCTGAACATAAATTTAAGATTAATGGCTCTTTCACTCTAATAATGGAAACCACGTGACTTGTCTTTTATTAAAGTTAATAGTCATCTCTGTATTCTTACGTTCAAGATCTAGAAACTCTTTTTTCTATCATCAAAATGTTAAAAATCAGTTGGCTCTTTCTGAGTGAGGTTTTTACAGGAATGATTCCTGGTGTAAAAATCTGTAATGGGAAGAAGTCTACAAATACTCAGTATCTGAGTTAAAATTTAATATAACCATAGTGCCAGCATTCTGCATCTCTTTGAGGTGGAAAAATTTATTTCATAGCCTATAATACCTTATTGTTGTATTATTCAACATGGGCAATTCAAAATGCAGTGCATTGTTAGCAGGGACAGGTAGTCATTTTAATTGTCTATTCATTTGTAAAGTAATTGGTGCCCAAGAGCTCACGTGTGAGAATTCAAACAATGTAGTGTAGTTCTCTTCCTAAATCTGTCAAATGTTGCTACTGTGCCTTCACTGCAGTCTTCAGGATAATAGGTGTTTCCATTCTCTGTTGTGCACTCAGGAAGCTGAGAAACAATTTGATATGTCTTTGATTAAAGGCGCCTGTGGCTACAGAGAAAAACACCTTTAGCTGCCAATTTTTGTTTCTTCAGCTGAGAGATAAACTAGAATATTATTGGCATTAAACAAATTTCAGTCTCAAACAAGATGTACCAAGTCATTTAAGGAATTTTGGGAAATAAAAACATGTACTTTAAAATTACATTTAAATTACCTGTAGATAATGCTGATATGCTTTGATTACTTCTTTAGAGGCCGCCTTGTAATTTTCTGTATTTTCACATTTCCCTAAAAAGAAAGTGCATTTAAAAAGTTTTATTTTGAAGCAATTATAAATTATTTTCCAATATTTACGACTTTTGAATGGTGTTCAGTGTTGACTGTTTATTGTCAGCAACTAGAGAACTTCCACTTCAGCGGCAGAACTATCAATAGCAATTAACATTCACTCTTCTTCTGGAACCCATCTCTGTCCTCCAGCCAAAGGAGGAGCCACTTGGACTGGTTGACGACATGGTCAAAGTCCAGGTGGAGCTTATTCTGAGACAATATTTAGTTCAGGATCAATATACGATTTTAAAACTACTTTTTAGCTCTAAAAGATATGAAAATAGTGAATGTGAAGTTCACTGCACACTCTGACTGAAGATAGACAGGAATTAAGCATTTCAGTGATCACTGCTGATCTTTTGGAATCATGACTGACAGAGTACAGTACTGTTTGCCTTCAACATCCGAGTAAACCACAGAGGTGAAGTACGTACGACCCGTGTTGGAACAAGAAGAGAGTTCAGGGCACTCGAACAGCCTGCAGTAAACAGCTCAGACTCACTCAGAGCCAGTACCTTGCGTGGTCCTTCTGTGTGCTCTGTGCCTACATCCCTCAGCCCTTGGATATGGTGCTAACACTGCATGTGGGAACAATCTCTACCTCTGAATGACCCGTTTGGGGGTTCTTGGAAGAATGGGGAAGGGGCAGACTTAAATATACTAAATATATTAAATTCCTCCTAATTTCTCCTCCACCATTTTTATAACAGGTTTGCCCTAAGCACCTGTTTTTGTCACCAAGCTCTGAGACTCTTTTTACAAATCTCTTGACAGCACTGATTGCACCAAGTGTATGTTACTTTTACATCTTATGGGACTGGAGTCCTGCACAGCATATGAACTGTTGAGCCTGGATAAATGCATCCAAGTAATACCTCTACACTGATGTTTCAGTGCCTGAAAAAAATGTGATTGCTAGCAACTTCTGAAGCCTACTCTGTGGGCTATATGCACAGAATTGTTATAATTAAACATACCAGTGTATCTATTAGGCCAGTATTCAGTATAATGAACTTTTCCAAATGTTTTACTCTTTGTCTGTTATTTCTTTAACAGAGCTACATACAAAAAGAAAAAGACCAATTCATTTTTAGAAGCCAGTTTCATGCAAGGAATCCCATCCAGGATTTTTATTTCAGTATTATCTTAGTAAGTCAGTAATATCTCAGGATAAACAGACTGTTACGAGGTAGAGTTATTGTTTGTGAATTCTACAGCATGTCATAATTTAACCAAAAATGTCATGGCTTTATTCTTCGGCTCGGTTATGGGATGAGTGAATGAAATGCAGCTCTTTTTAGAAAGAGATGGATGATTTCTCTAACACTTATTGAACGAATTAATGAAAAAGCAGGAAGAAGAAATTCTCTTTTTTAGACGGGCTTGTTTTCACGAAATGGACTGAGAACTTTGGCAATGCTGCTTATGGACACCACTTGTGAGGCCCCCCCAGTGCTGTCAGCAGCCTGAATGGATATAGTGCCTGATGCCCTGCAGAAAGGCCAGACCTTTTTCACAGGCCAGCTCGAGTTCTGCAGAATTGCTCAAAGCAAAAGCAAGAAGAGGAGATTTCGTGTACCCTCTGTGGCCCTCATCAGAACTTGTCAAATGCCCAGCTCTTTCTGTTGACAGGCTTTTTTTTGGCAAATTTGTTTTCTACTTCTTAAAAATAAAAGGTATAAGCAAATGACAGCCAGAAACACTCCTCTGTGTCAATTCTGTAGTATTTTGCTCATTATTATCCCTCCCACTTACTCAAATTTTTCTATCAAATACAAATGCCAGGAGTTAAACAGAGATTTGAGAGCCACAAACATCAGGCACCACTGTAGATTTTTGAATGTATCAACACAGCAATAAAGACACAGAATTTTGAAAATTTACATCATTCACTCAATGCAAAGAGACTAAATGCATTTTCTGAGAGAATTGAGAATGCTTGGGTCTTTTTCCACATCTTCAATGATTTATGAAACTTCTTATCCATAACAGATGTGTCCAGCCACACAGAGTAGAAGTTTGACTTGTGAAACACGTTTGTATTTTGAACTTTACTTAATGCCCCATACTTTTACACACAGAATGTGACCTGTGCATGAAGAGTTGTCCATATTTTTCTTTTAAATGCAGTTTTGACTGGAGTTGTCAACACCACAAGCTGTTATACATTTTGGTAGAACACAAAACACCAAAGGAATTCCTGGATTTGATGCAGACATTTCAAAGGGGGAAATGTCTGGAGAGGGTACTCAGGGGTTACACTTTACAAGTTACAAGTTTTACATTGTTCTCTGTTCTGCCCCGTTGGCTCTCTGCCCTGCTGACCGGGTTGCTGCCCTTTGACATTTACCAAGTGGTTGCTAAACTAGCTAAATATCTAAAAGGCTTACACTTGGGCATCTTTAGAAGACCTTCACTCATACAAATGACAGAGATACACTTGGGGAACATACTCAAAGTTGAACTTATTCACCAACTGGAACTTGTCTCAGATGTGTCAGATCAGGAAACTAATAAAACATTTCTGTGTTACGTTTGCTCTGATGGACAGCCGTGCATTTTTATGCTTAATCCAACCTGAAATGAAGGAATTAACTATGTAACTGTAGGTTTTTACCTGCAGAAGTCTTGCAAACAATCCATGACAGTGTAGAAAATAGAAAGTACTGTTAAAATACACATCAGAAAAGATCAAGACAGAACTGGCCTAAGGCAGCCCTCTAGCAAGATTATTCAGCATGACTGTAATGACTTTTCAGTCCCAAAACTTTACCTGCAATAACAGTGGCAGGGTCACAGAAGTGCAGATATTTTATATGATGTCACCTTTTCAGAACTACTCAATATACTGAGTACTTACCCAACCTGACCTCAGCACAACTAGCAGCACACACAGCAGTTATTTTCCAATGCTGTACATTTCTCTTCTATGTTTTTCTTTAAATCAGCTAGTTGAAGGTAGAAATATATATGGCAAAAAATGGATACCAGATTTTAACAAACATTGAAAAATAAGTAAAGCTCAAAGGTGAAGTCACAAGAGCCTTGATCTTGTGGTGAGGATGGCAACACACAGCAGCGACTAGACCAGAGTCCTACACTGCATGAGACCTGAACCCAGGGCATTTAATACAGGAAGAAATCCTTCCAGTTCTTAGAGGGTCCCTGCACGGATCTAGAGACCATTAGAAAATAATCTCCCAAGCTCAGAAGCTTTCCTGGAACACAAGAATAGGAGCATTAGGGAGCAGGAACAAGTCACTGGTGTGGAAGGTGAATACCTAAGAAATGATAGAAGCAACAAGAAGGATGGTGCATGTGCAAAACGGATTCTACTTGAAAATTTTCATGGCTGTGACTGAACCAAACACTTCTAACAGCAAGGTGCACTGTGGACCATAATGGTACAGTTAAAGTAGTAGATAAGGGATTTTTTTTCAGCACACAAAGAAATAATTTCATACTTCTTAATAGTGAATATGAATACTGGCCACCATTTTTTATTTTACATGGTGTCATACTACTCTATACCATTTATTCTTTAGATACAGGGTCCCAGATAACCAAATGGAGGGAACACAAAGCAAAGCAGAAACACATGTTTCCATCTCTCCATGTTTTCATCTTCTCTTGACAGGAGTTCTGAAGCTTTCTTGTGAGTCCAATAAAAATAGATCACAGAATTTAGCACCTATTCAGACAAATATTAAGCTAATAAAAAATCAAAACCAAGGAGAAAATCTAATGGGCTCATTCACAAGAAAAATAGCAATGAAATGAGAACAGAGTTGACTAATAATATATGTCTCTGACCTGTATTTTCAAGATGAACCTTTGAAAGATGTTTGAAAAATTTCATTTTCATGCAACACGGGTCTGAAAATGATGTTAATATTAAATTTCACAGCTTCTTTCAGGTGTTTATTTATTTTTTTCTACATTGGAATTTTCTGTTCTATCCTTCTATTTTGGCACATTCTTACATGACTATCATGGAAAAGGGCCCACTCCTTAACTTTACCCCTGTCAAAGAGAGGCATTTTAAACCTTCACAAGGGGATATATTTCCTGACAAATCCTAGTCCAAATTGTCCACTCCTACAGAATCTGAGACATTATGAAAATAACATAACTACAACTAATTCAACAAAATTATTTCTAATTTATGTGTCAGAGATAATAATTCAATGCCTGGAATTTTCTGGTTTTTTCCTGACTTGGTCTTATCTTTAATTATGGAAATTTAAGCAAAATGAAAGTAATCCTACCTAATATGTGTTCCAATTGTCAGAGAAGTATAGATACTCCTTCTTTAGGTGGAAGTGAACTTCAAAACAATTATGGTAAATTAAGCAAGGTAGCACATGTAGCAAATGAAATGCACAAACAAGTGAATAAAAACCAAAAAAGTGCTTTATTTATCCAGTTATCTGCAGCTGGGTGCTCTTCAAGATGGAGAGAGAAAAGGATGAGAAATGGTCAGTTCATTCACTTCCAGGCTCACTTGAACAGACATAACTCTAAAACTGCCTTGCTGAATTCAGTACAGATTTCAGTTACCAGGCAAATTCCTACTCCTCTCTCCATCTTCATTTTCTCATGGATATAAATGATACTCTAAAGTGTGCTTTGTGCACTGATCATTCCTTTCACATGCTGCAACCAGTGCAGTGCTTACATAGCCTGATAAAGGCCAATGAAGAGTGACATCCACTTGCCCTCTGAAAGCATTATACATTCTTATCTCATACACTGAATTCTTTGTTATGGTCAAAAAACAAAAGGTTTTTTTCAACTTGAAATTGGAACTCTTTAGTCATTCCTCAAAAAATTTGCTGTTCCTCCTGCAGATTACCTGGAGGTTACATCAGGTTGATAACAGAATGTCTAAGTGGGTTTTAGAAAGCAAGTAAGAAAAATAGGAAGCATACTGCGAGAGTGGACCTAGATAAGAAACCACTAATAAATGTTTATAAAGTCATTGGATCCTCACTTGACCTGCTCTAAAAATATTTACTAACATTAAAAGCTATTTCCACTTCTGTAAAGGAACAGCTCAGGCTAACAAAAACAACTTGCTATTCATAGGGGCAGAGCAGGGGAAGTAGCTACTTTGTTCAGTTATATGAAGAACTGAATGGGGGAGAAATGTCTTCTCACAGAAAAGGCAATGGGTACTAAATACCCTAATGTTCTGGAAAACCCTGTTAGCTCTGTTTTCCCCCATTTCTTTAGTCTTTCTCCACAGGTGGTTATAGATTTCAAGGTAACAGGTGGTTCTTCTCACTTTGTCCTAGGACTTCTCTGCCTAGTGCTGTTCCCACTGTAGCCAGAGCTGTCTGGCAGACAGAGCCCCAAATCCAGCACCTTCCATCCAGTCCCATAGCAGATCCTTCAATTCACCTCACTTTATAACTTTCCTTAATCAAATGCAGGATTTCGTAGTTCAGTACAGCTAAATCTCAAAATGTCTTTCCTAGAATATGATGAAACTTAGTTCACTTGAAAAGACTGCCTTTGTTTACAGCAGTAAATCTAAAAATAAATTTTTAGAAGGTGGAATTCTTATTGCAGTTAGCTGAGGAATTCAGCAAGTACTAGCATTTTCCATGAAAGTATCTAGAATTGAAAGGCAAGTTGACACACTGACATAACAGTCTCATTTCTGTGTATGCCAGAAGACTGCAGCAAGCTTTTAGTTAACAGCTTTGAAAAACGCTGCTAAACACAAATGCTTCTATTGTAATACTCCAGCTATTTTAATTACAGCAGCTAACAAAGGTTTTGTGTTTTCTATGCAGCCACCCAGCTCATAGTTTGAGCAGAAGACATTTCAGTTCTGGAAAAGTTCACTTGATACCATGATTTTTGAAACAGTTCTGAAGTTATGAAGATTTCTTACAATTTCTGCACATTTCCAACATTTATTAAGAAATCCTGTGTCTTCATAGTTGTAAAGGGTTAAGAGTATTGAACACTTGCTATCAAAAAATTATAAATCCCTCTCAATATAGTTTCAAATGCTTCTCTGTAATAATTAGTGTATAATGTTTTCTTCTGGGTGTGGATATGAAGTTGAGCCAGCTTTCCTCTTTTGTTAGCATTTAATGCCCAGTTATGACTGAACTCATAACTCTATATTTAGTATTCTAATTTAAGAAGTCATATTTCTGAAACATTGAGAGATATAGAAACTTTTAAATTCCAGGGAACAAATAAAAGAGGGTGAGTGGCAGCTGTAGAGTGCTTTGATAAAAGGAAACAGAATCCATGGAACTGGGTGTCTGAAAATCATTTAGGAGGCTAATTTAGACCCCCCTATTTTTTTAAGTTTATTTTAAAAAAAGTCTGTATCCACAACTATGATAAAAAATAATCATGCAAAGTATTTCCCAAACATCCAGTCTTACATCAACAATGTAAGCCATTAAGTAATTTCGATTTTGAAAATATCTTTTTAATCTGCATTCAGTGTTGACAAATAACAATTATTGCTTTTTTGAGCTTATCATTGTCGCTTTAAGTCACTTTTTATGACACATTTCCATCAGTCATTTCAACTCAAAGACAACGGACTTTAAACTATGTAAAGAACCATTGCAGCAGGTTATGAAAATCTACATAGTAAGGAAACTGAACTAGACTGATGTCTTGTGCATGTAGTAAAATAAATCATGAGCAAATAGATTCCAGCTCTTTTTTATGTAACAATTTTTCTCTTAATGGTTGGGAGTTGTTTTAGGTATGTGGTATTCAGAACTTAGGGACTTATAAATCCAAGTATTTCAAAAACTGCAGTGACTCAAAAAAAAATGAGAGATCTTTTCTCTGCAGAGAGTAAACAAACCCCACATTTCTAACTCTGCAGCTTCCTATTATCCCAAGAGACTTTCTCTTCATTAGCACTGACATTAATTTTCCAGCAGCTGTGGAAGGATAGGTAGAATGTACATTTATCTTCAAAACCTCATCGCTGCTGTTCTCGTGAAGCATTCTCTGAGAGCCACTTGTTTGAACATCTAGTAAATGATTGGTCCTGACAAATAGGTCTTTAATCAGAAGCAAATGATAACAGTGACAACACTTGGCTCTTGTGTGTCACTTCTGCCTCCTTCACCTCTTCCTGCAGCTACCAGTATTCCGGTAGTTTTCTTTGGCATGTGCAACAGACACTTCATTATTTTCTGTTCTTTAGTCCCCAGCAGACTCTGGGAAAGGCTCTAATTTGAATTGCATGGCTAAAAAGCACATGATGAGCAGACAGGCAGGTATCAGCAACCACCTACAACTATGGGTTGAAATTTATACTTCTATATGAATTGTATAATTGTCCTTACCACCAAGAAAAGGTTTTTATTCCAGCTTCTCAGAGCACCTTACAATGAATCACAAACAATTTCTTTCATTAGGTAAATGTGAAGTGGCTACAATACTACATAGCACATTTACTACAAAGCCCATTTATTCAATATAAGGGAGATAATTCATTATCAGAGAAAGTGAAAAAATATCCATCAGCCATAAACAACACATGCAAAATGTGGAACAGATTTCTGAGCTGAGATTCTGTAGAGATACAGCATATGTTTGCCAAACTCAGTCCTACAATGATAATCCCTTACAAACTTCTTTAGAAGATAATTACATTTCTCAATTTCTAAGAAATTAGAGGCACTTGCTACCATTTCAGAAGTTCTTTAAAATTTGTTCCTTTTAAAGACTGCCTTAAAATATATCCACTTAATGCAATTCTGTAAGTTCACTTGCCTGTACTTGACACTTAGGGTAAAAGATACAAACCAGTTGTATCTAAAACAGTCTTGTATACCCTTCTGTTTTCCAAACACCAGTGATTTACAGGCTTCTTGAATGAGAGGCCACATCCACACCACAGTTCCCCAAAGAGCCCATCCTATATAAGTGCACCAAACCCTTCAGCCACTTGTCTCGCCTAGCTGGGCACAGAAAAGGAGGCAGAGGACACTGGAAGGGAAGGTGAGTGCAGTAAAAGACTGCTTCACAGTGAGACACAGCTGAACCTGGCAAGAGCTGCTGGAGCACTTCACTGATGTGAGAATTGGGAGCTACACAAAGTCTCATTAGCCTTTAGTCCCTGCCAGCTTGACTTCACAGCTGGTGTGTATCTCCTGCACATGTGTGGTGTGTGGCAGCCAGAGGGGAGCTATCAAAGGCTCTGAATCTAGGGTTATGCTGCTATAAACACAAAACCAGCAGGATTTAGGACTCTCTGCTGACCTGCATTCAGGCCAGATGGAAGCATGCAGGAAGCAAAATCCTAAAGGAATAGGATGAGGGTGCTAGTTGATAATCAAATCCTCACATTACATTTTATCACCAGATTCTGACCCACTAGTTGTCATTTTCAGGGCTGTGGCATCTTCTAAGACAGTCTCGTTTTCCGTCCCATAAACCTATAAAAATTCAGACCTTTCCAGTGTCACAAGAAAGCCCAGTCAGTGAATAATAGCACTGTTGTATCTGAGTCAACTGATCTAATTATTTCTCATGGCTTAGGAGGGATTTCAAACATTCACAGCTGCTTACACAAAGCATCACCTTTTCAGTATGAGAAAACACAGTACTAAAATTTCACATGATTATTTCAGCTCAGGCTGAAATGTTGCTGCTTTAAGACCGGTCACATATTTGCAATTCACTTAACTCGTGTGTTCCTGTCCTCCTCATCCTAACCACTGCTTTTATAATTTATGTTGGTGTTCTCCCAAAGGCTCAAAACACATCCAGCTCCATGCTCCGTACATCTCTCGGGTGTCTCTGATTACAACCAGCTTTTCTTTTACTACCAAACTTGAGGTAACCCCAAAACATGAAATAATAGCAAATATTGATGTGTAAAATCCTGAGTGTTCATATTATAGAACAACAGCAGTTAGAGATTAAATATATACATAGTTCATCTTTTGTCTCTTTAACAGATTTAGACCTGTTTTATGAAAATTTAGGGTTTAACTTCTGCTCACATGATCTCAACTGTTGCCAGAAATGGTGCCCACAGCTGCAGGAGCATCTAAGCCCCTTCTGACTCTGTGCCTAACCATGCCCTTGTGCAGCAAGGAAAATGGTGTCTATTTTCCCCTCCTCTGCTGTACAATCTAGAGATAGGATCCAACACTGAAATATGTAATAAACATTCACTGATTAGAGTTGCAGCTCCATGTCCTTCTCTACTGCAATTCTTGCTCTAAACACAAGTTTCCTGCCTGGGAACCCTGTGCTGGAAGAAGGCAGGGGGCTGGCATTGGGCATGTGTGCCACAGGGATGCTGCCTGCCTCCACCTGGACATGCACACATGGGACCCAAGAGCCAGGTCTGATGGAGCCTGGAAATATTGTGAATTAGCTGCCAGCCACAGCTTTGGTACTTGGAAGAGGCCAGCGCTGGCTCCAGCCTCAGCTTGGGCTAGGTGGTGGCAGAAACTGGGAGCAGGGACTAGCTTCTGTCACATACCAAGCTAATGTGGTAGGTGTGCCATAACTCGAGAAGCTCTGACTTTCGCTGTCAGGTGTTTTTTTTATTATTTGCTCCACAATCACCATTGGTGCCATCCTGCTCTTCCCAGTTACATTCTTAGGAGCATATAGGTTCATTGTCCCCCAGACACCACAGGCTGAGACCACTAACTTTGTTCTAATTATGCCTTACTAAGGAATGCTGCTCTGGGCTTGTTTTATATATTTTTTCTTTCTCTTACTTCACACCCTAGCTCTCCACTCAGTTTCACTGCTTTTTTTCTGAAGCCTTTCCAGCTTATCAATGCCCTCCCTATAACGTAGTGCACTGAACTCAGTGTGATTCTTTAAGTGGAATTAAATCAACATGAAGAAACACAGGCCCCATCTTGTTTTACCAGCTGGAATTCTGATACAAGCACCTGAGAAAAGATTTGGAACTATATTTTGTAGCAGCCATAGTGTTCTTCAAACTCCATTCAGTTTTGCTGTTCTCCCTCAGATTTAGGTTTTTTCCTTCACTTGTCATTAACATAAGTATATTCTTCCTATTTATACAGACATAATCTTTTCAAAACTCTCTTTTCCTCCAGAGATCTGATTTTAAAAATTCATAACTTTTAGAAATACATCAGCCTAATTCTTTGCCACATAGTAGCACTGTTTTCTGTTGACGCTTTTTAGATTCTCTGTGCATCTTCATTGCTGCTTTCATTGCTTCAATACTCATTTACATTTAAATTAATTAGTTTTATTTTATATCTTAATTTAGATCACTCATTAAAAAACCATTACATTTGAGAATTAGCATTAAATTAATAGAACGGAATAGAAACATCTGGGAAGAATATAAAGCACATATAAATTATCTCTTAATTTGCCTGACAGTTTTCAAAAGGGAAAAACTGAGGGAGAAATTCTCAAAACAAGGACTTTGAAGAACAGGATTACACTTCACTCTAAATGTATTATCTCTGAATTTGTTCTTGAGATATTTAGGATCTGTGGAAAAAAATTGCTAGAGTTTAAACAACAGAATTGTCACACTTTTCCTGTGCCCTCAGTGGCACCTAATGAGCTGCTTTTCAGGATAGTAACAACACTTACTCTAAACCTGTTGCAGAAAAGGGAAGTGAATGTTCCAGATGAGCAGCTAGAAGGAGAATGAGATNTATATATATATATATTCCCTGACCCAAAAGGACATTCAGAGATTGGGAACTGATTCTGGGATATCAGCATCCCACCATTTACACTACAAAAATTAATCTCTGTGGAAGTGAACATATTGTGAACAACTGTAGGTCACTGAAGGGATCTATAAATGCTAACACATTTATTTTATTTAGAAAACAACCAATAGGTTGCTTATTCGAGCAGGATCTATAGAGGTGGAAAAGTTTTGATAAAAGATTTAGTCTTGACTGTGTGGGAAAGTTTTTCAGTACATGACTTTATGTCAAAAAACTGAGGCAAGAAAACCATGTGGCTTGTGGCTTTAACTGCTGTATTTTGCTTTGGCTTACCCTATGTCACTCCACGAGCAGTTTTTGTATGCACAGCTGTGCACCTTGGCTCCAGGGGTAATTACGCTGATATAACTGACAGAGTCTCTCTTGCAGGCAAGCCCCTGGTGTTCCAAGGTCTGATGCACGGCAAACAGCTATGGCTTCAGGAGCATCCTGAAACATTCACCCCAACAGACCTTGCCTAAAAAGCAGTTTAAAATATCTGCTGGGACATATTAAACTGCCGTTTGAATGATGCACTGTGATCATCTCAATCAAACCCAACTAAAGCAACGAAGTAAATAGCATTGGTCTGACGGCCTTCCAATTTTGCATTTGTACCCTTCTGACAGGCACCAAAAGGATTGTGCCTGCTTGGAGGAGCAGTGATGAAGAAAACGCTTCTTTCCATTTTCTCTGGCAAATAAATGCCTCTGCGTACTCTTCTTTTGCATGTTATATACATCCTTCAGCTTATCCAGGCTTTCCAATGTATTACTGTATTATTCCAATGTATTTCACTATAATAGCCCCTGCTCCTTCTGCTTTTAAAATTTCAGCATGAAGAAAAAATTATCATCAGTCTTAACTTTCCTGTATTTTTTTCTTCCTTGTGAGCAAGTCATTACAGTATGTCTGATTATTAGGAACAAAGAATAAACATTTCCCCTCTGTGAAGAACAGGAAACAATGTTTGGAGAACAATCAAGTCTATTCTCCGTGGAAAAAAATGTAGCAATGGGAGAGAGGCCTGACCTTTTTCCAAATTAAAAAAAAAAAAAGAAATCCACTTTCATCTGAAGAAAAAGAAATTAGCTCATGTATTCACCCAGTCTGACCTCTTTTCTAAACATGTATTTCATTGTAAAGTACACTTAAATATCAAGTATAACTATGAAAAGAAACCAAAACACTTGGAGTTTTGGACTAGGTATTTTGCTTTCATCTTGTGAAATTTTTGTTTGTATCTGCCTGCCATTGTAAATTATGTTTTCAGCTGAACATGAAAAATATGCACAAGATACAAAGAGAGGCCATTCCCCCACATGAAGCACACATGGACATGCACTGCCACCTGCTCACAGCTGTGCTTTACATGAGAAAGTCAGCCTGGGAAATAATACCAGCGAAAGCAAAGCAACTGCTCTGACCACAGTCCAGCTGAGGTCTTGTAAACATCAACGGATCTCTGTGGTTTTCATTTTTTTCTGCACTTATTCCAATATTTAATAAATATCAGGGAAAAGAAAAAAAGATAAAAAGACACCAGTGTGTCTGCAGCGCTTTGTGCAGTGGTTCATCCTCTGGTTACTCAATCGGACCCAGTTCAAAGCCATACGTCTGTATGCATCTCCTGTCACCTGTCCCATCCCATTGCATTTTGTGTTACAGATTCCTGTTGCATTGCATAGTTCTTCCCTTTGTACTAATAACTGCTTCTTCAGTGTGGGGCAATATGCAATTTTGTTGCCAGAGCACCTAAGGAGCCACAATACGGTTCTCAGTTTGGCCCAAAGGGAGGAAGTGATAGGTGCCAATTTTTAACTGATGAACAATGCTTCCCTGTGTGTCAGCTCAGACATGTGGTTTGTGCATCTGGGAGCTAAACACGAGGTTTAAATGTTCCCACTCGCACCCCACACAGCAGAAACTGGATGGAAATGTTTCTGCTGGCCGTGCAGTCCAACAGCTGCGCTGACTGTCGCAACATCGCCACTGAAAGCCCTGGGCCGGAGCTCCCTCCCTGGCCCCACGACAAGTGCCATGAGAGCGCTGCCATCTCAGTACACCACATTTCAGAAGAAAAAGCAAATTTACCAGTCACGTGCAGCAATGATGTTTCCAAAGCTGACGGTTTTAGTTTTGCCTTTTTGGGTGGTATTTCCCAACTTGCAACAACAGAATCTCAGGGAAGCGAGATGCCTTTTTTTACTCCTTTTAAAGCGTATTTCCAGATCTTTCCATTAGGGGGAAAGTCTTGGGAAAAAAATGAAATATACACAATTGTTGGGCACAGAAGACAGGAGGCCACAGCAAAGAAGCTAATACTTAATTGTCATATTTTTTAAATCATCATTTTACCTCTGAACTCATTTTCACAGACAAAATCTTGGGGTTCAGACACCTGAGTTATTGAAACTGTAAAGGGTGCTTGCAGACCCTCTGCATGCTTAAAGCTGTCACATTTCCATCTCTGAGCTCCCAGCCTTTGTGGCTGCTTGACAGGAACAGTGTAGCTGCTCTGATCTTACCATGACCAAAACCAAGATGACAAGAAAGGGCAGCAAGAAGATCTGAACTGTTTATTCAAAGAGGAGAAGAACATGTTGCAAAGGAAAATACAATGAGTGGTGCCTGTCAGGTACAAATTCCTGCTTGGAGCTCACAGGAAACTGAGGAAATACTGTTCTTTAAAAGGCTTCACACTTAAAAATTGCCATGAACTGGTAACCTTGAAACTCATTGCCATTATGCTACAGAGCTTAAAACACATCAAGAAGAAGATTAATGCATATGGGAAAATTCAAACACTAACATGCACAAGGACATGAAGATGCTACAGAGAATTTGACCTAGTGAGCAGGAAATGTATGAAGCAGAACCTGCAGTATGTAAAGATTATGGGGGTTTTATCCCAGAAAATAATACTCTATTAGTTCTTGCCAAAGCACTCAGCCTCCATCTGACATCAGGCTGAGAGCTTGTTGATTAATATGTGTAGGATAACCCTTCTGGCACATTTCTTTAAAATTACTGGTTGCACTGTAGCTCGTTTCAGATTTTACTCCCTCTAGAACCAGACAGTCTGCTAAATGCACTCAGCAAATACTATGTTTACTGAATTTCATGTTGTATTAAAAAGCTATTATTCAAAGGAATGTTCTCAATGGTTCATTCAGCTCTGGGCAAGGCTCTGCCATATGGGCTGTTGTTGACTGAATTTGCAAATCCTCCTACACATGCAGTAAAATACCAAGGCATCACAAGAACAAGTTAACTTTATAAATCTCAGTCACCTTTTCCCTTTGCTTGAAACAATGCTGCTACTTTGGTATTTGTAAAATTCCACTTGGGATATAATGATCTTTAGTCCCAACATATCACTGCACTGCCACAGAGATATTAACTTTCACTCAAGCAATTAATCTTGCAAACTCAAAACATTTTTTTCTTTTTGTCTAAGAAATCTCATGTCGGGAGGCTACTTTAAAAACATCAGGAGCAAATCTGTCAGTAGTTGTCTCAACACCGAGGACAGAGCAAAAGACTAAAAACCATATCTTAGAGATTTAGCTGAACATTTATCATAAACTGTGGGAATATTCTAGCGAGTTATAATTAGCATTCATTAATCACAAAAATTGATTTATATTTTATGGAGACTATGGACTGAATTCCACCCACCTTGTGGGTCTTTTCTATTTTAACTCAGTTTTTAAACTGGCTTGTTTGTTTTGACTGGCCTCTGCTTGATACCAGCTCATTTGTAGAGTTAGAGCTAAAAAAAACAAAAACAAAACAAACCATAAGTTGGCATATCTTTTTAATCATACTAAAGAAATTACATATTACTCAAAAAGTTCACTTCCATTTCCACTGGCAATGGAAACACATTTTTGAATTAGCCTTACAGCAAAATATTGCTGTCATTCTGTTACATCCTGTGAAAAATTACTCTTGGGTGTGCAACCCCTTCTGACCAATAGGAACACTGAATCCACTTATCCTACCTTCTTTTTTTGCAACACTGGGCCTTGTTCTTTCTGTACCTCCTGCTAAGTGACAAATATATTTTCCTTTCTGTACAATACAAAATTAGGGCTATCTATGGACCTGTATAAGAGGCAGTCCTCTGGGAAAACAATAGCACAGTGGTAGTGACACCATTTCTAATCTGGCAATGAGCCTGTTGGTTTTGGCACCAACATAGGAAGGATTTGCCATAGAGACATGCCATAAAGTTCTTGAAAGGAAAGACAGTGTTTGCATTTGGTGTGTTCAGGAATTGAAAGCTACCAGAAAGAGAGTTGCTGTGGTCATAACCCTTGCTAGTTTCATAGAGTCATAGAATATCCAAAGTTAGAAGGGATCATCAAGGCCAACTCCCAGCCCTTCACAGGAGAGCCCCAAGAATCACACTGGGATGTGATGCCTGAGACCGTTGTCCAAAGGCTTCTCGAACTCTGTCAGGCTTGGAGCTGTGACCACTTCCCTAGGGAGCTGCTCCAGTGCCTGACGACCCAGTGCAAACACTGCAATCAGCAAGCACAGCCCAGACACAAGACATGACTCCAGGCATGACATGAGAGCTTGCATGAAACTCTCAGCTGTGGGTGGAAGAGAGAAGGCTGTATCCTCCAGAAACTGCTCAGAACTTCAAAGCTGAATCTGACAGCGAAGTTGCAGGTCTGAGCGACAAGCTGGCTGCTGATGTTGTCCACAGTGACAGGGGACGTGTCTGCGAGGATTTGAGGAAAAAGATTCATATTTTCATTAGACTTTAGCAGCTGGCAAGAATCCCATAAGATGATATCAGGCAGAGGCCAGTCAAAACAAACTGGAGGTTTGATATTTCAAGCCAGTTTAAAAAATACAGACAATGAGGAACTGTTTGAAACAATGGTGAACTTTCAAGTTCCTTTTATAGTTTGTGTTGAATTTTTCCCAAAAGAACACTATCTTGGTGTGGAAAATGGCACGCAAAAGGGAAAAAATTCCTCCATTTCTGCATTTTAAAAGAATGGAAAAGGATACAGAATTAATATATATTTGGCACAAACTCGCCTCCACTCCTCCTAAGTGATCCTTAGCAGGTGTCCACTTCCCTGTCATCTCCCAACAGAAACTTTCATATGTTCATGTTCTACCTTCCACTGGAGAAAATCTGACCTTGTCTGAGCTATACTGTATGTTACATAGGACACACTGCATACGTGCTGTCCCTGGCCTCTCACCTGCTGGTGACTACATGGACTTGCCTGGTGGTCATCACGTTGTTGGCTTGGTTTCACTGGACCCACTCTGTCCCTCTGGCTAGGGAGGGGGGACAGCACTTGTCCCTGCCAGCCTCAGCTGCCAGTCTGCCTCCACTCCTGTAGGTCCTTGAGATAAAGGCATGGGGACAAGCTCGCCTTCCAGTGTTCTCCTCCTTGCTCTCCCCATCCCTAGAAAGGCAATTCTTTCTCTGTGGCTAGTGCTGGGAACCTGCCTTTCGATGCAAGGCTTTCAGCTGAATTGTGCAGACACACGCTTACTCTTGCTCGTCTTCTCTGCTTGGTTCCATTTTCCAGCTAACTATATGACAAGCAGCCCAGCCTAGATAAACAATCCCATACCTCAACCTAAAAAAGACAATTGTTTCCCAGTTTCTGCGTGGCTGGAAGGTGTCGACATCCTTCTGTATGAAGATTTTGGCTCTGGCATTGTCTGTCTCACCTGAACGCTCCCTTGCCTCACGATGTCTCCTTCAGTAATGCTAAGTTGTTCAGAGGATTTACAAAGTCTTGCACTCATTTCCCAGAAGAGCAAGAGGCTCAGGAGAAACTTTACTGATCACTTCTACCAAAGTGAGCAAAAGTTTTCAAGGAGATGCTTTATGGTATTCATTTTCCAGCGGCTGACTTGACTTGCCATGCTCCATTAAGACAGCCTTGTGTACTAAGCACGCCTCAGAAATGGAAAATTGTGTCTTACAGTAAATTAGACACCATGCCCCCAAAAAACAAGATTAATTCCTATAGGATATGTGCTGGCACAGTTCCAAGCAGCTGGGTTTGCACAAAGCAGCCTTTTTTTCTTTAATAGATTCTGGTGAAGTTTTGTCCCTGTCTGTAAAAATTGCCTGTATTATCCCGAAAATAGAAGCAATTGAGCTTTCCCTGACCTGATCTGGAGGAAACATAGAAAAGTTCATTTAGTTATGAAACCTATTTAATTTGTGCTCTCAAAGTTCATCACAAAAACTTTATGGGAAATTATTTGGGAAAGCAAAGAGCGCCTCAAACATGTTGTTAATTATCATCCATTTCATGGCTGTCACCCATTTTGATTCCTGGGGAGTGCTCTAGAAGTTTTCTGTGGGTAACAACTACACAATAGCATCCAAACCAGACACAGGATTTCCTAATATACTCCAGTTTCATGCTGGAGAACTACTAAAAACAGCTATTTGTATGGCTTTCTGGGATGCAAGGTCAGGTTCCCAGCATCATCACATTGCTTTTGCAAGTGCTGGAACATAAGCAAGGCTGTGCCCTAAACAGAGATCCTCACCTTGCATGAAGCTTTTATTCAACAACAAGGAATATCTTTCAAACAATCACCCTGTGTTGTTGAGTAGTCAAAAGACATTTAAGGATTTATTCCATTTTTAATTAATGCTTTCATCCTGTTTTTTGTTTTCAGTCAGGTCAGTTTTAAAATTTTTATAAAGCAAGATTGGAAAGCTCAAACAGTGAGTTCTGCATGACTGAATTATACAAAAATAAACAAAATTATAATTCTAATATTGTAATTATCTAGATGTCCTTTTGGATTTTTTATTTTCTATGGGGTTTTGTTGTCTGGGATTCTTTTCTCCTTTTTTAAAGCCTGTCTTCAAAGTATTGCTGTATTTTGGATCTTACCTCTTGCTTTTAAACAACTTAATTTCATATATGTCAATAAAACATACGACTTTTAAGGGCATCACTAATTTTATTCTCAAAATTACGTGTATTTCACCCCCCACCAGATGTCTCTTTATTTGCTGAAAGTGTGATCAAGCCTGGATTAAGGAATTGAGGCTAAGGAAACATTCAACTAGAATGTAGGAAGGGGTCTATGCACCTGATGTATGCCTCCCTTTATTGCACCAGGCATCCTCATTTTTCAGCAAAGCAATTTAAAGAAATAGGTGACAGTTTTTGAGACATTATTTGATGCACTTGGAAAAAATAAGCAAATTTTCAGGTGCAGAACCCTAATCAATTGTAATTCAATGATACCTCTGTTTCAATTTCTATCGTAGGTATTATCACAGGTCAGTACACCAGGGAAGTCACCGTTTTCCCAGGTGAATCAAAGTGCTATCCAAATTATATTCAATTAGAAACTTAACTACGCTTAAAAATCTGTGCTCTAGCTGTTTGCAGAGAGACATGCAGGGCACCTGAAGTGCAAGAGACCTGACAACTTGTACCTGAACTGGACACCCATTCCCACACAATATAATTTTTTCTTTCTGCCAATGCTTTTTATATACAATTAGTTTTTTTAACTACTTGCATCCTACTTTCAGGCAGAAAGAAAACAACACAGAACAATAACTGTGTAAAACCTGAAGCCAGACGTCAGACAAACTCTGCATGCAACCTGAATCTGAATTTTAATCCTTCCAAGTTAACAAGTGCTCCTAAGACATATAAACCACCTGAATGCATGTAATTTTTAGGGTGCCATACTGCTTTTTTCAATCCATCATATTTCCTAAATGCTCTTTTATATGTAACTGGAATGTCTTGGATGTGTGAGAAGTTTCATACATTTGAAGTTCTGAACTATATCCAAGCTCCAGGAAACAGGCCCATTTATCAGGAGGTAGATCTGTGTAGGTGTAGATAAACTACCTGACAGACAAAATGCCTACAGCTCTGATGCTAGGCTCTAACACTGATATTGTTAACCACTGAAACACGCTTTTGTCTGCTCTCAGAGCTACAACAAAAAATTATCACTACATGAAAGCAGCTGCCTGTAGAGATACAGAAGAAACCCACAGAAAAGTAGGAGATGAAAGGGAAATATGTGTTAACAAGAGCCAGTGGAATCCCACAGGGCTTCATTAAGAGCCTTCTGGTCTCTCGGGGGCTTTGCTTCACAACCCAACATCCCTTGTCTGAGCCAACCAGCTGGCAAGTGTCACCCTTTCCAGGACTTGGATCCAAATCAGAATGGCCTAATTAAAGAATAATGCTCTCTGACAAAAATTAGTAATTTCTTCACATGCTTCAGAGAGTTCATAAAAATATTTTCATACTTTTACAAGAAAATTAAAATTGTCTAATTGGATTGCAGGTTCAGGAATTGCAGGCATTCACCTGGACATCCTTGTGTGATAGTTTCAAAGCTGATTTGAAGCTGTATTGTCAAGCATTGTCAATCACTCAATTGACTGGCTTCCAAAGCTGCTATCAGACCCTAAGTCAGCTGTAACTCACAGCATTTTAGGAAATATTTTTCAATAGTAACACCAGGTTCATGTGAAATTTTCTAATTAGAGTTTAAAAACACGCATCACATCATCAAACTGAGAAAGGAAAGGGAAGCCAACTGTTTCAGCATGCCATACATTTACTAGAGTATATCTAAAATGGTAAGTAATAAATGTCCATTTTAAGAACTGTTTGATTGCATAATTTTTAACTAATTAATTAATTTGATGTGGCATCTAAGACTATGTCTTAACGAATTAGAAATCAAACAAACTATATGAATGAGCCCAGAAAAAGGTATTACGAGCAGGCAGCATCAGAATCAATGCACAGTTCTATCCTTTGATAGTTTTTCCTCTGTGATTTCAGGCAGAAATGACTCTCACTTTGTGATTGAAAGAAGTTTTCCTCTCAGAATTCATTGTGATGCTCGCACACACATTGTCAGCAGAGATTTTGTAACAAGCAGGAAGATAGCTTTTCAGAGGGTTACTCCGTAAAATGTTAAATTTTCAAAGTTTTCCAGCATCTGCGTATTGTAAGAAAACTCACCCACACAAAATTGAGCTTTCTCCAAGAAAACTTCCTACTTTCTAAGCCTGTTGCATTTATTCATCTTTTCCATTATATTTAGATTTAGTTTGCTGCTTTGTTTTACTTCTTTGGGTTTTGATTTTGATTGTTTCCTTGGAGCAAACTGCTTGATGATCTGCTGTTTTGGAAATCATAGATCTAACTCACCATGCCAGGAAGAACAGATTAGCCTAACTCCCAGCTGAGTGTGTACCATCATTATCAGAAGCCCGAGCCAATGGTTACCATATTCCCAGGGACTGCTGCCATTAGGTCTTCAGGGAACATTCTACTAGATTTTAAATGAGGAATGACCTTTAGATAAACTGGCTGCACCTAAATGGTTTAGACATCCTGTTTTAGCTGGAAATGTTGAGCTGAAATTAAAGATTTTTCTTTTCTGATGTAAATATTCTGCTATACTTGATCCATATTACTTTGCAACTGGAAACTGCAGCATTATGTAAAATGTGCACACAGGTTAGCAGCTTTTGAACTGATTATGAAACCTGAACAAGTAGAGAGCTTTAAACAGACAAAAACCCATGACACTACATATTTGTATTAATTGAAAGGTGAGAGATGTGCCAGACAGCACTAACGTCCTTCCTCATGAACCACATTTGCAATTTCTAATTTATCATATCCTTCTACATAGGAGGCTGTTAAATTGGTTTAAATTAAATACTGCTCTGAACTGTATTCACAAAATGTGTAGAATAATACTTGGATTCACAGAATCATACAATGGCTTGGGTTGGAAAGGACCTTAAATACAATCTAGTTCCAGCCCTCCTGCCATAGGCAGGGACACTTTCTTCTAGACCAAGTTGATCAAAGCCACATCCAACCTGGCCTTGAATGCTTCCAGGGGTGGGGCAAGTTCCTCTGGGCAACCTGTTCCAGTGTCCCACCACGCTGACAGTGAAGAATTTCTTCCTGGTATCTAATCCAAATCTACTCTTTTTCAGTTTGAAGCCATTTTCCATTGTTTTATCATTACGTGATTTTTGTAAGAAATCCTTCACAGGTGAAAACTTCATGTGTGGATAAGAATATATTAATTTTTCATGTGTTCTTGTAAAACCCTTGGAGAGCATTCACAGGATATCTCTGTGACACATCTTCCCATTAACTCCAGATACAAGATTTTGTATCTGGAGTAAATGGAAAGATGTGTCACACCACGCCTAATCTAGCAATTCAGTGTTATCTACTGTGCTTCTGAGAAGTCAGTACTTATTTTAGCAAGTATAGAATATATTATAGAATATATTTTGGGGTCATTTAACATGCTGAAGCACCTTACACTAAAGTTACTGTAAAGAATTCTCTTTTAAGGAACCGCCAACATAAATGAGAATCAGAACCCCATCAGGAACACAGAAAGAACTAATGTGGATAATTTTGTTCCCATTTTTGTGAAATCATGCCCAGGAGTGTATTTAAACACTGCTAATGTTTAGGGAGGAGCTGGGTAAATTGAGACAGAACCTAGATACAACCTACCATTACCTAATCTTCCATTAGCTATCTTCTTTCCAAATTATCTTGCTAGCCCCTTTATTGCCTGTGACTCATGATGTGAGAGACATACCACAAAACAGGGCACTGTGACCAGGCAATCTCCTAATTCAGCCAGAAGAATACGGTGAAAGCTGGATGTCTACATCTAGGCTGGAGGAAATCACCTATTTTCATTGGGAATTAACAGCTGCAAACTTGGCCAAAAGGGTCCTTTTCTGGAGGATCCTAGTGGCTTTTCTCCACCGAAAAATATGGAAGTTGCATAATCCATACTCATTTCACTCCAAAATGCTTGAGCGGCTCTTGGTGACATCTGTTTGCCAAGTGAGAAATGGGAAACAATTGCAGAAGTTTCCCTGGAACTGGAGGTTCAGATTTGACTCTTAAAGAATGCAGCCTTTGCTTTCACTAATGCAAGTAAGGACTTAATCATGGACTTGAAACATATGCATGAGAAGGAAGGAATCTAGCAAAGCTGACCATACATTGTGTTGCAACACAAGCCTATTGTGGCTCCAAGAGGTTGTAAGAGTGGCCCCCAGGGATGGGGGCTGGAGGAAAGCAGATTACAGACAGCTATGTGAGAAATTATGGCCTCCCTTTATCTGGATCCCACAGCAAAAGTCATCCAGAGTGCAGGACTTTTCCAGGCTTTAGTCAACATATTGTGACAGGGAGGTGGCAGCTTATAAAGAAATTTGGTCAAGAAAATTCTCTTAATTTTCTTAAACATTAATCCAGCCCTTAAAAAGTTGAATAGCCACAATATTGAGCTCCACAAGTTGTTTTTAAGAACTGAATGAGTTTCAGACCACATTTTCAGATCTACACTTCTGAAGTACGCTTTTCTCTGATGATCTGCAGTGCCTCCTTACAAGGCGTATTTTCCCAGTTTTTGGTAGGACTTATCCCCAAACCAAGGGAAAAAATTACTTATTTTTCTTTGCTAATTATACTATTACCTATGCTTAGAATCAAGGAAAGCAAATAAGTTGAAAGTTTGACCCTAAACTATATGTGGGAGGCAGGCTGCCAAGAAGTACTGAAACACATGTAAGTTCTGTTTTCTTAGCAGGAAAGAGAGCAATTGTAAAAGCCTGGGGATATCTACACTGGGTGGTAAAGCCAACACCAGAAAATCAAAGAAATCTTAGCACTAAGCCAACAGTGTAACAAAAAATAGGAGTCAGCTCTTCATGGTCATGCAGATTATCACTCCGATAAGACTGTGATAGAGGGTAAGAATTCTTTCCCAGTATGGTGTTGACACTGCATAAGCTCTAATCTGTTGCTCTTTGGCTTTCGGATCTCTTGCTTCGCAACACAAACACTAACAAATTGACAAAAGCTGTGTTTGCACATTAGAGCTACTTGCAAACTAGCATGTCAAGTTCAAGTTTGGACATACAAGCACGCAAAGAAAAATGAAGTGGAAAGCTGTGATTTTAATGGGGATTTAATCTCTTTTGTTCTTTGACCTTTTGCGGCTCTCAGAATACATCAACGCTTCCATCGCATGAGTTGCCTTATTGGCTTAGTTCATGCTGATACAGCCAAGCAAGCATTCAAGTGCGACTGCAAGTGTTTCATGGTACATGGCACAGTTTCCAACAGCAAGTCCGAGAGCACTACCAGCATTACCCGATGGGGCACAAACCCTGTGAATCGGCCCAGCTGCGATCCCAAGCGCGGTGACTCCTGCAGCTGGGCAGAAAGAGCCTCAGAGCTCAGTCAGAAAGTGACTTCAGAAGGAATGGCTCAGGCAGCTGGCAGTGCACTGAGTCTGGGGGAACCGCCAAGCCAGCTGAGTATCTTTCCTGCAGAAGGTCAGAAAAAAGCAGAACAGCACTGAAACAGGATTATAGCACAACTTTCTCAAGTCTCATTATTAAGAAAACAGCAGACTGCATTTTAATGTATATAATAGGAGGTTTTATTTCCCCTTCCCTTTTAAGCCACAAAGCCTTCTCAACTAACAACCCTGTCATGGAAGTCTCCTAGACAAAAGTGCAGCAGGAACTGAACAACTACAAAAGGAACACACAGGAGAAAAGGAACCCACAGCAGGAGAAATGAGGGCCACAACAGTGATCAGTCAAGATGAAGCCAACAGTACTTTGTGGATTACCTGTGTGATAGCAGGTCTAACATTCTTTCACTGAACCATTAAAGAAAAGAAAAAAAACCCAACAACTGGGCCTCTGAGATTTCTCATAACAATTTATCTCTCACCTGAGCCCGCTGCAAAAATTCAGCTGGGTACACTCTAATAATGACACAAAAGAAATAAATTGGAAGATTCTTTCCAAGCGTTTTTTCATCCAAGCTGCAATTGAAATTCTGGATAGTAGCAGTGATATCTGCTATAACAGGAATATTATATAGAAGAAAAAGATCTTCCATAAGGAAAAAAGATGTCACATTTGTAGTTGAAATCTGAGAAATGACTGGTATCAATGCTTCACATTGTTAGAGATCACCAAGAGAAAAATTCCTGGTTATTGATCAGCTGCAAAAGAGATTCACATTTTGTAGGGATCAGATGCAACATAAAAACTGCAGGTGTAGTGTTCAGAGTTTTTCATGTAAGTAATTCAGCCCCAGAGGGAGAAAAAGTTAAGCCTATTACGTTGAAAGAGTCAGCAAAATTTAGGAGTATACTGGGTATTCAAACATAAAGAGCTGTCCAAGTTCAAAAACCTTCACGTTATAGGTCAGTGATGGAAGAATTGTCCATGTGATCATGAAAAGTACTAGAATGAGTGAATGGGAGTTTGGGGAGAGAGCTGTTACAGCCTTGTGGGCCTGATCATATCTCAGATAAAATCCTCAGATATTTTCCTCACATAATGAGGGTATTTTAAGTTAAGTCTCGCCATATGTAACAGGATGAATCCTTTCATCTTCCTTCAGGATGATGTTTTTATAAGGCTGGTTTAGCTTTTGTTTGGGTATCACCTGTTTACTGGAACTATGCCACAGCTGTATTCAGAGTATGCTTCAGCCAGTTCTCACTTTTATTTTTGACTGCATATTTCTATTTCAGGGGACCTGAGGTAGTAAAAAAAAACCCAGGTGACCAGAAAGACCCTGTCTTAAGTATGGGATACATCCACATATATCTGAAAATTAAGATGTGTGACCTGGAGCTGTTTCAGATTTTCCAGAGCACAGGAGCACATTGGACTGCCAGCTTGTATCATCTGTCAGACGTAATTCTCACACTTCAGAAGGCTGGCTTTCACACAGTTAATAAATTCCATCCAAATCTCAAAGTGTTTCACACAGCCAGCTGAAGAATACCTCTGATAAGGCATGCTTGTACAGCTTAACAGACCTCCATGGAATGCCATGCCAGCTTTTCCACTGAAGGAAATAGAGATAATGCTCCTGAACAGTGAATGCTGAAACCAAATGATTAAATAAGAAGTAAATGTACTGCAGAAGACTAAAAAGGAAATAACTACTGAAATTGAACTAATTTTTAGAGAAAGCCACTTATTTTAGTCAAATAATGGCACTGGTATACCCTATATACAGATAGGACAATGCATCACAGTGGGGAAAAAATGTTTCTGCATTTTTGTTCATTTAGTCTTTTCCAAAAGAACAAAATCCATGAAACTGCTTTTGGAAAACTATCCTCAGGCATTAGAAGGCTGCCATCTGCTTTCTTTCTCTTCTTTCATCAGACAAAGCAGACTCACAACAAAGCAAGCATCCCCACACTTGCAGATGAAGAGAATTCTATATATTCTTATAAACAAGGGGAAGCCTGAAGTGCTTACAACATTGCATCTGGCTGAATAGCCTTCGAACACAAAAATACATGGAATTCCCTGCTGGGTGCCATCCTGCCCAGCAATACATTTCAGACTGTGAGGCTGTGAGGTGAGCACATGAGCTTGGGGCATTATCTGTGGCCCCTTTCCCCTATATTCCCCAGCATACAGAACTGTTGTATTAGGAATGTTAGAGGATAAAGGCTTGCCTAATTCTTACGAAGTCCATATATAAACTTGCTATCCTTGAATTTGTCTAATCCTCTTTGAATGTCCTGACACACAGAAATACAGGTGAAACGGGCTGAAAGTCTTCAAAGAATATTCGTAGATCCTGCTGAAGAACACTTGTAGATCCTTCTTGGATCCTACATATATTGTTTAGAGAACTTACATTTTAAGTTCTGTACTCAAACTATATTTCAGGAAACTCTCCCTATTAATATGTCACTCTCCTAAGGTCTCCCTTTGACCTGAGGGTTCAGTTCTCCAAACTCTGAGAATATGGATTAACCTGATTTAAAATGTTTTATCCTGGAAATGGGATTATTCAGTGAAATTGCAATTAATTACCACAAATGTATCTGATAGAATTTAGCCTGAAGCATGCAGTAATGTGAAAAAAAAAGCAATACTTTTAATAAAACAAAACTACTTTGTGTGGGAAAGAGAATGTTTAAAAATATTTCAGCATCTTTGTGTTTCCAATTAGTCTCTCTTGGATCATGGCAAAAACTGTAAACTTCTGAGGCCAAAATTTTCAGAGGCTACTTTAACTCTGTGTGAGTCTCTTTTCCACACGGAGTTCAGTGTCTCTCTGCTATTCCTGTGTTTATTCATGGCATGCTAGAAAGTTTACAAGTCATTGACAATACTTCTGTTCTGGCATTATAAATGGGCATGGCCTTTTCTGCTCAATGTTTGTGTAAGTAGGATTGTCAGAATGGCTAAAGAAGGTAGCAAATACCAATGCTGCAGTAACCAGAAGATTCACAGCTATACTGAATCAGCTTAGCGAGAAAGAGTTGCAAGTCTCATGAGTAAATAGCCAGAAAATATTTCTATAGAAAGACCCCTAAGATCTGTTTTGGATTGTTTCTATGAATAAGCAGTTTCAAGGCCATAGTTCTTTCTAAAGAGTAACTAATGATCCACATGTTACAATAATATGTGTGATGGTTTTGTTATTGCAACTTAGAGATCTGAGCTGAAAATCTGATAAAGACATTTATTTTGTATATTCCTACATATTACATGACAATAGCAGCAGAGATTCAAATGAGTCATTACTTGTGAAAAGACTTACTGTTACTAATTAGAGGACAAATAGACTTTTAACATTCATAAATTCCAAAATAAAATGAAATTCAATATCTAGTATAAAACTTTAAAAAACATCTGAGTTGATATCACACTGGAAGTTTAGCACAGACACAAACATATTGCTGTTTTTCTCTACAATTGTAAGTAAAAAACTTTTAAGATTATATGAACATGTTAGCAAAAGAAGAGTTAATCCTTTGAGAACAAAAGATTCATCTATTATAATGTTTTGTTTAAACTTCAACTTGTGTATACCCAAAATTGGACTTACGCTCACAAATACAATTCTACATGTAAACAGTAAATTATATAAACAGCTCGCTCTTTATTAGCCAAATTGACCATTTTATAGGAACAAGTCAAAGTATAAATACATATACATGTATTTTCGTGTTTGCATACACACACACATGCACGAGAGCGTTCCCAGAACTGCTGTGGGAGCCTTGTCTTTTAATGTACCCTAAATCTGTATTTGTAAATTTGAAACCATGGAATTAATCTTTTTTAAAAATTTATTTTAATAATAGAATATACGCACAAGAAAAGAAGGAAACTGCTCTCACAGTGCTCAACAGTTTTCATGTCCTCAGCTTCTGATACATTTAAGACTATTAACTTGCTGGCATGCTCCCAAGGAATTTTAAGGCATCTGTGCCTGTGCTACTTATTTTAATCTCTGTCTTCCAATGTTATGAAATCAGCAAACTCTTTTGACTTTCTTAGTAATTCCATTTCATGTGGTTCTGGCTTTCGGGCAGATTCAAGAATGACATAATCTCCTTTTCCCACCCACAGGTTTCACAATGTTGCTGTTGGTTACACCCTTCCATGTAATGTGCAACACAAATCTTTGTCTGATCCCATATGCCCAGAAATGGAAGACAGCCCAGCAAAGAGGACTAAAGCACAGTTTCTTAGCTTTCTATCAATCACCATAGGTTGAGTAAGGCTTCTTCGGGATTTTTCCTCCCAGTTAATATTACTTTAGCTACAGTGCAGTTCTTGTCAGTCCAAAGTCATGCTACTTCCAAAGGATGTGAACCAATTTCTCAATAAAATTTACCCCTGTTACTGAAGCAGGTATCTTAAATGCAGTAGCAGAGAATAAACAAACTCAAAGTGCTCCTTTTGAATTTTTTACTATAGCATTTATGCAAATTTATGCACTCAAAAAAATACAGAATTCTTCATTTTCATTTAAAAAAATGCTAGAACTTGGCTACTATGCATTCATGAGAGCCATTGCAATCATATTTTGCATTAATAACAATACTGGATTAAGTACGAAGCTCCTCAGCAGCAGGATCAATATTACAGGGAAAAAGCACTTTCTGGCGTTTGTTATTAGAGAATCAGAAGCAATTCGCAATCCTGTCTCACCATCCAATATCACAAACACTCTCCTGATTTACTGGAAGACTACAAGAGAGTTCGTACACAAAAGAAATATGGCATGCTATCATAGCATAGGGAGTATTCCTTTGCCCTCTGAAAGTCTCCAGAAATTTTGCTTTTTACAGTTACGGTTTTCATGCTTCATCAAATTTTTAAGTACTGCACAGCATTGTGGCTACTCACATCTCTTAAATCCAGGACTACTGAGAGGCATTGGTTCACGTCAGCTTCAGGGCAATTTCATACTGGTAGGCAATCACATTGCTGCTTTAAGAGGTGGCACTGAACTGCCAGGCAAATAAAAAGCATGTATCATGCTCAAGGAAACACTAGCCCATGTCCAGAAGAAATGGAGAAGAATGCATCAAGTTATCACCATAAAAATAAATGACCCAGCCCGAAAAGATAATGGATTTCCTTGTCTTCTTCGGCAATGAGCCAGTTCTGGAAAAAAATTACAACTGGGCAAAGTGAGGCAATGACTCGGCATCAGGATGTGCAATCTAAAGATAGAAGACAAGAGCTCTCATGGGACCTTGTCGTAATCAGCTACATTCATAACTCTGCTGGGCCCTCTGCTAAGTTCAGTGCAGCTGAGAGCCGTGCCTTTCTTTCACTCCCAGCAGCGAGGCATAATCCATTTGAGCAGGTATCTAGCAGGAAGAAAGCTGTATATATTTTAGAAAATGATGGCCATCATAGAGTGAAATCCACCGCAACAGGAATTCCAAGTGAAATGGATCCTGAGGATCATTTCTTTCTCTAGACTCTGTTCACAGTGCAAGCCAAAGGAATATTTTTTTTTCTGTGATGAAAATTATCTGGCTAATAAGTTGCAACATTTTTAAGAAAGGGATAAAATGAAAATCCTATAAAATCTACCTTGGTGCTGTTAAAAAGTCCAAGGCACTCTAAAACACATCCTCTTGAGGCAATAGTTAAGTTCTAGGAAGTTTTAACAAATTGATCTGTCCTTTGCTGACAAAATAAAATAAAAGATTATTTAGCTGGCTAAGGTCTTAAAATTTTACTAAGTGTTTTTAACTCTGCCTATAATGAGAACTATTTCTTCTAGTAATTCAATTATTGTTAATGGGTTTTCTGATACTAAGAAAGAAAACTGATTTTAGCTGCAGTGGAATTGTAGTTATTTAAAACATTAAATTCACCCACTCACATTAACAGTGACATGAGGCATTTTAGTTCGTCATTAATAACATTACACAAGCACTTTCAAAAATCTTTCACACCCTATATATTTTTACGATACATAAAAACAAGAGTAGCTATGAAAGCATCCAACTTCTACCATTACCTCATGGCAAAAAGATGATATTTCTCTAGAAAGATGGTAAGAGTCATTCTAAACAGACAGGTAGAAGGTATATGTGATGACAGGCTATATCAATTTGATATTTTATTTCTGGAGCATTTCAAGGGTAAAAATCTGAAGTGCTTATCCAACCTTCCCTAACAACTTTACCTGTGGGAACACTTGGGGCAAATCATCAACTAGAATCATCACCCCACAGTGGTCAATCTTAATGGAAACCCAAGCCTGAATTGCTGGCTAGAGCTGAGCATACACAATAAACATTTCCTCTGCTGGGTTTAATAATGCTCACGTTGTTAGGAGGCCTGCTTTTTGATAATATTCTCAAAAAATATTGTCAAGAATTTTTCAAAAACAAAACATGTACTTACTTAGCAGTGTATTCATGCAAAGCTAAAGCCATTTTTTTAAAAAAATACCCAGTTAATCAATAGACAGAAAACACCCGATCATCCACCCACACATCAGAACAACTTGTACTGAAAATAGTACATCGTAATGAGTGACTCATGATGAATTGTACTCCATACTGGACAAGTAAAAACTGTATTTGTCAAAATAATTATGATTGTTAACGCCATGTTCTCCTCTCTCTGTTTTTAAAATTCCCTCATGTCCAGCACAAGCACTGCTGCATTTAAAAGAGCTGAATTCAGTTCTCAGATTTCAAAATATCAAAATAAAATAAAGTAAGAGAATCCTTTGGAAATGTTGGCATTTTAGTATACCTAATAAAAAGACAAATTCCTGTACTATATATGTTTCAGCAAGTGTGATCAAGGTATCAAGTGCTTACACATCTCTTTTCCCATTTAAACTTGCAATAAAAAGTTCTACTGACTTTAACGAGGGAAGTAAGAGCAATCCAGCCTAATGTACTGAAAATCCTGTTGCTAATTTCCAAGCAGTTTAACAGAAAGAGTGTTCATGGTACCTACATATTACTGCATATTATTTATTGCACCATTTGGTCATTTTTCGTTTCACTGGTGACATAGAAGAGACTACACTGTGTTGAGTTGCACCTGACATTTAAATGTTGATTTTAAACCATGTCAGACTTCTTATTTAAAAGTAAACTTGAAAGTTTGGGGGAAAAAATAATGCTGTGAATTAAATCAATTTTACTGTCAGTTTTTGCCCCATAAAACATTTTTAAAATACTTTCTTTCAGATGCAAACAAGACTGTTTCATTCATTCATAGGCAATACTTTGGCTCCATGTGCATTTATGTAAGTAAGAAGAATTTTGGACCTCCTTTCTATTACATCAATAAGCTTTTCAATTCCTTTTCTGCCTCCTTGGCTCTCCCAGTATATTTTGTCAAGGAACAAAGACTGGAGCAACTTCTCACGTAAACGCTGGCTCCTCAGCACTGAAACTGCAGATGCAGGGAATCTGGAAAAGCACAAAGAAATTCATCAGGTTTTGCCATTACTCTGAATTGCAGTATTTATGTTGTGGTTTAGCAATCAATTGTACAAATATAGGCTGCAAGTCAGCAAAGGAAGTCTATGCATGCCTAATCATATGTATGTTAATTGTATCTTTTACAGCTGTGGGATTACTCATACATTTTTAGATACATCCTCTCAATGTCTTGGGCCAATGATACTTATTCCAGTATCTTAGGGTCTCATACTCAAACTGTGAAGAAATTATCGATCTTTTTTACAAAATTAATAATTTAAAACTTACTCATTGATTCCTTGTAGTATTTTGAAGTCAAGATTGTCCTCGTTTCTGTCAAAGAAACCCTTATTGTCTACAAAGGCCAAATGCCTTTGGTCATGCCTTCTCTGAACGATGTGTGTCAGGTCAACAGCATCCTGATCATCACATTTCAGCTTCAGTCCTTGCTGCATGCAGGAATCCTCCTTGAGAGGCTTGAATCCACAACAGTTTCTGTCTAGTCGATTATAGATCTAAAACAAAGTACACCAGAGTGCCACGTGAAGACAATACCAAAGTACTTGGGGCAAAGTGTCACTGTAAGACATCGCTCTCTAACCCAGCTGATGGGAAAGGAAGCTCAGGACAAGTGTCATTAAAGACAGCAGTAAAACAGCATTGAACACCTGGTCCCCATACCTCAGGTACTGCTAGAAGCAATTTCTCAGACTGTGTATTTTATCCATTTTATAGCCACGATTTGTTATGTCAGTAGAAATTCTTTGAAAATAATGGAACAATACCATTGTGTAACTGTAATTACAGGATGATGAATACAATTCTATTTTCTTTTTCAGAAATTTTCCTTTTTACATTTTCTCTGCTGGAGAACAATAGAAATAGCAGTCTGACACACACAGACGGTCTTCATTTTGTGGGATCTATTAGACTAACAGTATGCAAAATAACTGAAAAGATCAGTAAGGGGCACAACAAGCCATCAAAAATGCAAGAACAGTGTATTTATAATCACAAAGCAGCCTCCCTGTGGCATCTACTTTTATAACGTGACGGTCTAGACTATTTTTTATTCATCACACAGCACTTAGCTGGAAGGAATACACACATCTGGCCTAACTTCAGTGGAGTAAATGTTAGGCAAATCTTTTGACCTGGTCGTTTCTGTTCCCTTTCATAAACAATGATAAGAACAAGGCACATCCAGAGCAATAGATGCCATTTTAGGATAACCATCTAATACAGGAAGGATAAATCACTCCTTGAAAGTGTTTCTACTCCTGTTGACTAGATGAGAGTAAATATTCAACATTGCTACAGCCCTGAGCACACAAATAGGCCTGGATTACCCTTAGAAGTCTCACCTGGGACTTCCACATGCCCCAGCATTGCCCCTGGGCACAGGAGCCCCCTATAAGGTCAGGCAGCTCAGCCCTCCTCTGAGCCCTTCAGAGGAGGGGGTGTGTGGGGCTGGTTTTCTGCTGCTTGTTCTGCCACAGGGACATTCCTGGGTTGTTGCTTGAGGTTTCTGCCCAGCGGCCTTGGAACTGCCTTGTCTATGCCTGATGCTCACTGGGCTACAAACGGGGCCTGTGGCTTTCACCATCCTTCCTGCTGGGCTGCCTCCCCTGCTGCTGACTCTGCCTGTCCTAGAGCTGCCTTTGGCTCCAGCTCATCTTCCCAGAGAGCAGACCTGCTCCTGCTAACGGGTGTTTAGAGAGTGGAAGTCTGGTCTGCTGCATATAAGACTTAATGAGTAGCTGATCAAAGGTCAATCATTTTTTCTGTCCTTTGTTGTTCATTGTTAACTCTTCAAACTGCTCTAAGCACAAAACCGTTCACAAAGCCTTCTAAAGTTACAATTTTATTTTTGTAACATCCCAGCAAAATGAACTGTTAGGACTCCACCTGATGTAGAACTTTACTGCATGTTGAAATGCAAAGGCCACCTTTTTCATCAAATGGAAGTCTGAGAATTGGGTTTGTTTTGATTTTTTGGGGGGTTTTTTATATGTAGTTCTACTGCTGACAGTGTTCATTTACAAATATCAAAATCCTGAGGAAAGCAACAGATTTCTCTCCCTCTTTTTCCTTTCATGAGCAGCATGCATTATCTGAAGGCTGTAGAGCCCTTCTTGCTTCCAGTGTTCTAGCTCCTGGGATGTTTTATTCAACCCATCCAAAGGTAAAAAAGTAAAGCAGTCCTTCTAGAAAGACTCCTTTGATGTATAGACTCAATTCCTTTGCACCACACTTCACTACATGCATTAAATAGACAAGAAGATCATGTTCAGCCTCTGCATAGTATCTTGCATCATTTCAGTGCTAAGACATAGTGATGGAACACTCTGGAATTGATTCATAGAGTTTAGCATAATTTTTTGTCATACATTTATGTACATAAGAGGTGCAAACTCCCAAAATTAAATAATCCATTTTGCTTGAGTTCTTGCAGAAGGCAAGTAAAGGTCAATTATAAGCATTTCATATCCTGCTCCTATGTTTTGCAGCATTTGAAACCAGAGATTAGGAAGATCTACTAGAGATGCCAAACCTATTCTTCTGAGGGAATTGTATCTAATAGAGAATACTTTTCACAATTATTCTTTATTTCTGAATGACTCAGGAAGCACAGATTTTATTTTTCTTGATACAGAACCCCTTCTTGGCATTTTTTTTGTTTGCAAGTTTTCATATTCTGCTGCTGATTAAGTTTGAGAGTACACAGATAAAATTGTAGTCTTTAAGAACTATGAGACTCACTTTCACTCACTTGCTGGTATGCATGTTCTTGTCTGGTAGGCAACTGGAGATATAAATCATTCTGACACCAGCTACTAGTACAAAAGTAATTTGTTTCTTGTCATGCGAAGTTCAATCCTGTTGTATCTTATTTTAACCAACCACTCCTTCTGGGTAATAGCTCTATTATGAATATTAAAAACTTGCTTTAGAAGACCTTGAAATTAGATATCAACATAGAACTCATGAGAATTTTTTAACCATTAAATGAGAAGACAGCAATGGCATAAAAACATTAACTCTGACACAATCTGTACTGTTCCTATAGGGGTGCTACAATGCTTAGCAACAGATTAATCCACATATGACTTTATACCCATTTCTAAGCATTACTTGCTCATAATGGGACTAAAGATGGAGTCATTATACAAGTGACAATCTATTTTTAGAGAAGAACTGAATACTCTGTTTAACATAACAAATGTGCAAAAATCTAAGTAAAAGCAAAATTTAAGACATTCATTCATTCTAGAACAGGATTGAGAAAAGCAGGGATAGGCTATGCATAAGCCAAGATGTGATTTTTACAAGAAATATGACTCTATTAAAAACTGAATTATATTAACAACCAAACATAATGCATAAAATTAATGCTTGCTGCAGTTTCAAATAAACCTGTAAGTGCTGCAGGAAACTCAGTCACCTGGACCTGTCTGGCAGGTAAGGACAGCTTAAAGTAGTGCCATATCTCAGGAAGCCATAAAATTATCTTCCAGATGGGTGCTTCAGTTCAGGCCTTGCTAATGCAGGGAATGTATTAATACTCTACTACACAATTGCTGTAACTGTGGCCACACACAATAGCACTGGGCAGCACCCCAGGTTGGTGTTATTTGGAGAGCTAATGATGATGTGCAGTACGTACTCAGAGAACAGCAGATTTATCATTCATCAGTTGCTGCTCTACTCTTTCTTTACTAACTAATTGGCTAGGGTTTTTGTTTTGTTGGGTTTTTTTAAAAAAAGGAAAATTAGCCACTACAACTGTTACCTTGCTCCAGATTGCAGCTCACCAAAAGCACTTCAGTTACCTCTTGGGGCTGGGGAGGTGCAGGAAGGACCACACAGTAAACAGAGATTTACGGTTGTGAACATAGTCAAGATCTCTGTTTGGAGAAACAAGGAGTGAAGGAGAAACAGTATGCCTGCCTCAAGGTGAAATAAATCAAGGCAAAAGCCTTTGCTTCCACTTTAAAAAGAAATGAGTCAGTTAGGTTCCTGACCTCTTTCCCTGATTATAAACAGCATTTTGGATATTTTAATCGTAAGAAACAACCAGAAATAATTTCAAACTATGCAAATACCTCTCTTCTCCACTTAAAAAAATGAAATACACTAAAATTACTTTTTCTAAAAATCCTACGTTTGCTTACATGATTTTTGAGGCAAATAGTTGTGTTCAGTAAACATTTTACCTGCAAGAGAAAATCAAAGAGTGCCATCTTGGACCACTCATGATGATGGATTTCAGTACAGCCCCACTCAGCTTTGGGAACTTTACCATTCTGCCAGCATTTCTTCTTCAATAGCTGCTGATATTGTCCCCATGTTAACCTCACCGAAGAATGGGTACTGTTATCTGTTGGACTCAGAGAGGAATCCCAGAGAATAACAGGACAGGCTTGACCGCCTGAAACAAAGAAAAAAATATCATTAGTATAGTGCAATACTGCCAGTTTTATTTGATTGTTCTTTAGACATTGCCTAGGCATTAGTAATTATACCATTTTACAGATCTGGCAGGAGTACCAGCCAGGGACTAATATCTTGACATCCTTTGGTTAATGTGGTCTTATCCTACATCCATAACCAGCCACCATAGGAATGGAAGCATAGGCACAAATGCCTTGAATGTATGGAAGACTTTCTTTGTTTGAAGCAAGAGATTAGTGTACAAAATCATATACTAAACCAAACTATTAAAGAGTTTCTAGGAAGGTTAAAAGCCTACAATGCCACTGTGAATCAACAACATAATTTCCCTCTGATTCCAGCGAACTGCTCATTTTCAAGAGCTGGAAACTTATGTCAAAGGGGTTTTCTTTGCATAATGGACAGAGAGGCACCACAAATCCTATACTCAAAGTGGATTTATTTTGTTATTTTTAGTATTTTAAACCTATAATGTATGACTCCACAACTCTGAAAGGATATATGAGAATACTAAGAATGTGAGCTTAGCATGAATAAACAACTTGACAAGTTTGGGGTTTTTTACCTAGATATGAGATCTGTTTTGTATAGCAGATATTTTAACCAAAATCTTTAGTTCTTCTGTGTAAAGAATACTCTTCTCTTCCCTAATATTAAGACAGACAACTTCTCGCTGGTGAATTCTAGTGTTCAGCTTCACTGTGAGAATAAACCTCGTCAAAGAATTTAAAATGAGCTTTTCCAGTATAAGAACTGATAAATCTATTTCACACAACATCAAGTAACAGACATAGCTATCTTATTAGGAAACTCCCCTTTTATTCCTGATGCAATGCTACTGCTGCTCAAACTGCCAAGGACCCATGACTGACCATGGCTTGCACACATTAAAACAAAGAAATCCTTTATATTTTAGGGTGTGCAGACAGAAGATCAAAATATGTTTTGGTACAGAGAGGAAAACCATTTAACTGCAAAGTTTAACTGCTGTTTACTAAAAAGTGTTGGAACACATATAAAGCTTTAAGAAATTATTCATATTCATCTTGAAGTTCAATGAACTTAGTCTACATTATTGCACAATTTATTGCATAGTTAAGTGTAGCCTAAATTGTCTCTTTGTCTTCCACATGCCCATGGAGACAGAGACAGATCTGAAAAAAAGCTTTCAGAAACACATGCAGGCAAGAGGTCCAGGCCACCTTCTTCAGAAGCAAATCAGACAGAAAATAGCACATGGAAAACAGGTATCAGTGCCAACAGCGAGGTAAAAGCTGCCAATGTCAGTGCTCCATTTGTAAGCAGCCAGGACTGTGAAAAACAATCTCCATACAGCTGAATCAAAAAGCAACTTGTTCAAAGGATGCTGACTGTTGTAAAATAACAGGTAAGAAATGATCTTTGCCCGTACCTAGCACTGAAACATGTGCAAAGTTCCATCTCCCACTCGCCAAACAAGCATGACAGGCCCTGCACGCAACCCAGCCCAAGAGAAAAGCCAACTCCTTTCCAAACCAGAATGTATCTGATCTTCTTTCTGTCATGGCTTGCACATACAAGGTAGTCCTTCCAAAGCCAAGCCAACCCAACAACCCACCACCTCTTTAACTTCCCTCCCAGCTGTCCACCGTTTCCTTAGACACACAGAATGTGTCCTTCCAGTAGGAACATTAATCTTTCCTTACGGTCAGTACTACCTTTATCAGCACCATGCTCCACACTCCTCTCCACTGAAAAAACATGCTGAGCACTCCTGAAAACCAGGCTTCTCCTCTACTGAGGTGCCTGAATAAGTATTTGGGCAACTTATTTGGGAAATCCTACCCATCTCTTCATCTCTCTCTGTCTCTGTCACCTACATTGTAGATGACTTTAGCCAAGTTAGGTCAACTATGGGCTTCTTTTCCAAGAGAGCTGGAGAAAGTCTATATAAGCATTGGAAATTCTCACGAAAAAAAAAGGACAGCTTTCCTCAGGACCTAATCTGATCTATTATTTTTATATCTCCAGTAACAACTTATGTAACTATTCATGAATTCTTCCACAAATCAAATACATAAACAGTTTTCTAAGAAAACAAACATCTCTTGTCTACCCAAAAAGGACATGATAAACAATAGTAATATAAATACTTGAAAACTATGAATAATATCACGCCAGTTTCCATTAAGATATAAAAACATTTTTAAAAGACTAGTTAAATACAGGAAATGTTTGCATTTCAGAGGAAATGGGAGCAGAAAAGATGAGCCAAAAAAAATCTTTCAACTCTGTAATATAAATTGGATTACAGTAATATGAAACAACAGCTTCAATAAAGAGCTGTGATTCAAATTTTTGACACTTGCAGGAAAAACACGAAGATGCTGAATTAAAGCAGATAAGGGGTCTGATGCATAGCTGCATGAATTGGCATGACCCCAATGAAATCAGTGGAGCTTTTCTGATTCAAACCTCATGAGGATGGGGCTGAAGGTACCTCAACAGTGAAGAGACCTACAGCCACAACTGGGAAGGTTGAGTGCATTTCAAAAAAAGTCCAGTGTATTCTGTATAAGCTTCTTTCCTGGTCAGCTTTATGTATTAACACAGAGGGGTACTGCTTTTCCATTGCTGCAGCTGCACTGCACTGAATCTCGCCCAGAGCTGATTGGCTTAATTTTATTTTTATCTGCCATTTTAGATCCCTATATCTACTTAACTATCCAAAGGCAATCTTCAAAATTGTATGGTAGATTTTTCAAAACTCATGTTGAAACCATCCTCCTAGTAATTCATACACATTTTTGAATATCAAAATATTTCTAAAAATGTCTTAGCTAAGTTGAATAAGTTAACACAGATGAAACCTCAGGCTGCTGAGACTAGACCACCTCAAGGTACTCAAACTGCTTCATATGCCACTGTGTGATGTATCACTGTATGGCTTCTTCAACATAGGCATCATCTTAGATTTCCACACCTCACATCACTTTGAAAATAAACTGCATGTGGTTAAGAACCACATTTCGCTCTCGCAAACATTACTTTCATCTTGTGCTCTGACCTATAGCTACAGCACTTTTTCTAACTTCCTCAAAAGAAAATATTTTCAAACATGCCCAGAAGAGTAACACTAAAACCAGAAAATCTCTCATGAAGTAGTTAAACCCTTTCTCCAACTCACCATTGTTCACTGTAAGGCAGTACATCTCACCACTGCCACATTTGCAAGAAGCAGTTTAGTTGTCCATGTATTAGCAGGAAAGGATAATTCAGTGTGGAAAATGAGAGGGACTGGAACACAGAGCATGATTTTGAGAGTTTAAGTTTTTAGGGAAAATATACAGAACAGAAGCAGAAAGCAGAGAGAAGTTAGGCCATTTATGTTTTTTCTTCCCTATGTACCTCATTGCAATGCTCTGCCCTGTGCTCATATGGATGTCAGTATTAAGGAATGCATGAAATGTGCATTAGTTGCTCTCCAGACTATGGACTGCATTATTGCTTATACAGGAACTTCTCTACCCAACAAAATATTGGAAATATGCCTCTCGTACCCCTTTGAGAGGTACAGCACTACATGGAAGTATTTTAGAGCACTCTGAATGCATAAAGGAGTGTTAGATTTTTATTCTTTGCCCTGACATTAGTGATTCATATTGCATAACTTTTGACAGGGTGGCAAGAGCAGGCTGGTAGCACTGGGTATAACACAGAAAAAACTAGGACACCATTTATGATCATGCAGAGGCCAGTAAGGCAAAACAAGTGCAACCAGTGGAGCTATCACGTCATTCATCTATTTGCACAAAACCAACCACGAAAGGTGTTACTCAAAGGAAGAGTTTCTTGCATGTTTGGGGAAAAAAGGAGGTTCTTGACAAACAGTGGGATCANAAAAAAAAAAAAAAAGCTGAATTGAGTACACCAGTGCTCATTATTCTCAGTTTAGTCAGACTCAGGATATCAGGAAACCAAAGGGGAAGAGAGGTAGCCATCAGCAAGCATTAGTTCAGTCCCTCAGCAAGCGGTGCAACAAAACTGCTTAGCTACAGCTATTGTACCAAAAGCTGAATAAAGAGCCCAGCCTCGCTGCTACTATCCAAGGAGCCAGGGTGTTATCCTTAGAGCTGCCAGCTGAGGCAGAGAAGCCAGCCTGCCCCAGCCCACAAAACTCCAGCTGTAGCTCAAGCCTAACAAACACTGCCATCGTCCCACCCCACAAAGGCAGTTTCTGAGCTGGAGGCCATACATGCAGTCATTTGACTTAGCTCCTGTGCAAAAGTCATTAAGGAAAGGCTGTGACACCAAGCAAGGTCACTTATGTCTCTTCTCCTCCTCAGGTTAGGATTATGAAATAACAAAGTTTCTTAGTGCTGTGGTGTTAATGTGACCATCCCAAAACTCAGACACATAAGGGTCAGCCTCCATTTCTTCCACAGAAGACAATATTTTATGATTATTTCTTGGTGTTTTACAGGTTTGTCCTTCTTTTTTTATAGGTGTTTGGAGACATTTTTCACATCTCGTAGGTAGCAATGGAAGTAGCGAATGACTGCTTGTGTATGCACAAAATCATGCTCTTTTAGAGTGATACACTCAGCTCAAAAGGGCTTTTCCTACCTATACTACTCAGGCTTTTTACATTCAGTCATTTAATTTAAAAAGTATGAGAGAAATAGTTACCATACCTGATTTTTCCATCCATGATGGATGATGGAAAAATTAGACAAACCACAAAAAAATTCAGTTAATACTTAAAGGGGTTTACAGTTAACTAGGGAAGGTGAGGGCAGCAGACAGGGAACTTGAATACAGTATTTTGCCAGACTTTAAAAAAAGTCAGTGTCAGATCTGTGGGAATAAGGGAAACAGAACCTGTACAGGGATTTACTAAGCAGTTCTTTGAAACTGCTTTTGACAAAATGAATGACAGTTTTGAAAAGCCCATTTTTTAAGATTTTAATGCTACATCAAACATGTCTTGTTGGATCACATCACAACTGAGGCAAGCTAAAGGGATGTGTCGGGGAGAGAGATATGTCAGCCCAGAAATGTGTACATTCATACACACATGCACAGTCTCTAATCCTGCATTGCTTGCTTTCCCATGTGGATAACTGATTCACACAAGCCACTCTGTAAAAAACTTTACAGCGCCCACCTATCTTAACTTAAACACATATAGGTCATTGAAATGAGCTAATTGCTCATATTATTTTTTAAAATGTATTTTTGTTCATTTTCTAAACACAGATATTTTCACATTATCCCAAACACAAGCATGTAAATAGTAAAGCACTCAAGTAGTTATTAGGCATCTGAGCTCCAGCATATTTCCAGGCTAAAGAAACCATGAGGGACAAGGTACAGTCACTGTTCCAAATGCTCTGTTCAGCCTTTAGCTGGAAAAAATGAAGTGAGACCAAAATAGAGTTATTTCTCTTCTCATCACCTAGCAACACTCCTCTTGCAATAGGAACTTAGCCAGTTATGAGGAAAAGAAAATTAGAGGGCAGAATGACACACTCTGTCCCAGACAGTCCAAAGCATACTGTAAGGTGACAGACACTGAGCAACACAATGCACAATTAGCCTAATAGCAGTTTTCTGAGGTTTGCAGTCTGTCATCTCTGCAGCCACGCTGCGCAGAGTTCCCCCATCCGAACTGCCTTAATGCCTCATGACAGCTCTATAGCAATAGATCTTGCTCCTAAAAATAAAACAGGCATAATGTATCTTCCATGCTCTGCAAGTATGAATAATATTCAGAAGCCTCCAAACTGTTGTTCCTAGAGATTCATTCCCACTGTTGTACAGGCTGCCAAAGGGAAGGTTTACAAAGCAGGAAGACACTAGAGATCACGAGGTTGTCTTCCTGCTGTCAGACTTCACAAAGTCATTCTAGCATTACTTTTCTTTTTAAGAAATGCAGACTGATATTAAAGAATTTGGTATAAGCTGATTTCAAAGCAAGAAATGAACAGCAAAAACATAGCTAGCTACTTTTGCAATGATTCATTAAAATGCTACATAGTCCTTCTGGATTGTGATTTGTGACTGTACAAAAATAGGAGTTATGCTGAAGACATATTTAAGAAGGTAGCAATGTTTAAAGCAGACTTCTAATTCAAATTACATGTCTGAATTCTACCTTCAATTTCACTAAAGGTTAAAAATCAAATTTTGAATTGAAAACTCTATACCAATCATGTAACAAGCATATTGAGATATTTACTGCGTGTGTTTCTTTGGACAATATATAGATGTGTGTAGCGAACCTCAAAATATACAGCAGGATTCACTGAAATGTAGTTTGTTTGGGTTTTAACTACCAGAGGAAAAGGAAGCACTTTTTAAAAAATTTTCAGTTCCCAAGGGAATTAGTACCACAAAAGCAGATTCAAGCTTCTGCAGGAAGGTTCCCTACCTCTCCAAGTAGATTATCTGACCCCTTTCCTACCACCTCAGAGATGAATTTTTGTGCCAAGTTTCAACAGTATTTTATTAAAGTTGATTCTAAAAGATGAGAACTTTATTTTAAAAAATCAGAAATGCTCACTGAATCACAGAGATTCTGGAATCTCTTTCACCAGTTTCATTTCAGGCGGTCTGTACAATGTCATGCAATCTACGGATTGCTCTTTCTCTTTTTCCTTGTTCCAGACTCGTGTGAGGAAACTGTTACTGCCCTCAGCAACTCTACGATATTTGATGCAAACTTTGGGGTATTCATCCTTTGGACAGGATAACGCCACGGCAGAAGTTACACACAGACACTGGCTTTATTTCCCTGTAACAACGGGGTTAGTTCTTGGGCTCACAGGAGTTAAAGGGGGTGGCTGCTGCTGCCCCATGGCTAACGCGGAGCCGGAAGGAAACCTCTGCACCCCACCTGCAAGCTGAAAACCATAGGAATGTGTTACCTTGGAAGAACTCTGATCTCCTGCTTACAGAAGGTAAGCTCCTGTTTAGCCCCAAGATCCTGTCCAAATGAAAGGCAAACACCTCGCTCATGTCGAGAGGTCTTTTGACAATTCCACAGTGTCCTTGGTTACAAGCAGTTCCTGTAGTGCTGGGACCTCTTGCAAATACTACCAGGACTGCTTTGTGCGAAGGTACTTCTTGAATGCTCTCTATGGGAGAATCTGCCAGCATGCGCATGTTTAGGATGTCATCTTTGCTCATCCATGAGGGAGAGCTCTCGCTGTAAATCCTGATATTGCTTTCCTCAGGCTGGAGCTGTGCCTTTACAGCTCCAGAAACCCTCACAGGTTTCTGGTGACCTCTCTCCTTGATAGCCATTCCTTTATGTCTGTGCTCATCCAGTTGGTACTTTCTTGCCTCCAGAGCGATTGCTGCTCCCATTGTGCCTGCAGCATGTGTGGCCCTCCCTGGCTGTTGGGCAAAGGCCTCTTCCCAGCCCATAAAAGTGGCTTTTGGAAAGTGTTGCCTGTAAGACAAAGGGGTTGCATTTTTCTTCCTGCGCTTTGGCTTCACTGTGCCTCTGATGTTGGCAGGCTTGCTGCGCTTGGACCGTAGGGTGATATAAACTACATTGGGTGGCAGCAAGGTCCCATTGCTACCAAGCTGGGGTTCCTGGAAATTGGGTGGTGACAGGGTGCCATCCAGTGGGATGCCCAGAAAAGGAGTTTGAGCTGCATCTTGGAGACTCCTGGAATTGATCTTCTGATGTCCTCCTTTGTGCTGTGGTAAAACATGACCCACTTGGCTGACAAGGAATCCCAGGTAGATCACACAGGCAGTGCCCACTAGCAGATTCCTCCTTGTCCTTGGACGCCTGCAAGTCCAGAGCCTCAGCACCCGTGAGGGCCACAGGCAGAAAATAAGCAAGTTTTTGATTTTACTTGGCTGATCAAAAGGGGTCATTTCTCTAGTGAATCCACATGATGAAAACAGCATAAAGTCTTCTGTACATTCCAGCCAGGATGATGATGCATGATTTCCCTTCCCCAATTTCTATTTCTCCTTTTCCAAGTAGCTTCCAGCATGGGTGATGGACAGAGACTACTGATATGCCAGCGAGAGCGGTCAGCACTAAGGATGCTGACACTCCACCTTCTCAAACTGTTAAATTCTTATCAGCCACCACAGGGGAAGTGATTGGCTTCGGAGAATGAATGGAGCCAGCTGCGTAAGCAAAGTTTACTGACTTGTAGTCCAAAAGATCTATGTATCTTCTTTGCAAACTGAAAAAAGAGAATAGTAGCATTTCCTTTCGTTGCTCACAAACAGCATCTGTGGCTCTGTATTTTTCAGAGAAAAGAAATTCTAGATGAGAGAGTATGCATGTAGAAATTTGTCAGGATACACCTTTTACTTTCTCATTACAGTATAAATCAAACATCAAAACCATTAAATACAAGCTCAATTTGCAATCTCAGCTGGATATATTCCAGCATTAGAAGAAAAGCCTGTCAAACCCAGATCATAATCTTTTTCTTACGAGACAAAGTCTTAACTAAACCTTGTGTTATGGAAATGCTGTAAATGATCCAAATATGAACCAGTGACTGTAGTAGTTAAATATGCACATATTCGCTAATAGAAAAATATACTAGCAGTGCCAAATTTCCCTGGTTGACTATGAATATAGTTCCCATAATTCATAAGCACACACTAAAGTTGAAAGATGGTTAATTCTCTTCACTCTTGTGAAGCCATAAAAAGAATCTAGCTATAGTTTTTAAAATAAAATGACAGTGGCTTATATATCCTTTCCAAGAAACAAAGACTAAGTGCACATTGTATATATATATTGCTATAAAAATAAAATTTCTTACCTATTCAGCTTGACACATCCTTTGTTCTGGTAAACTCCTCAGGTTAATAAAAGTAACTGAGTAAAAGCTGGCATCTAGAACATATTTCACTTTTAAGTACGGTTCACATTTAGGTATTTCATTGCAAGCTAAGAACTGTTGGGAAGCTAACTTTACTGAGAGGTGGTTGCATATGAACTGCTATAAACTTACATGAACCTCGCGTCATAAAAAAAACCCCAAACCAAACAACCCCACACACAAAACCACAGCAACTTCTATTTTAAATTCTGTAATGAAAAGTCCTGTGAAGTATGTGCCTTTCAAAAGTGCATTCCGTCTATTTCTAACTCCTGAGGGCCCCCTAGCGCACTGCATGCAAATGTACCGAAGAAATTCCCTTTTCTGTATTTAGGTTTTTGGGGGGTTTTTTTGGTTTAAAATACCGTCCACCCCCTGGATTTAAGAACTTTTGGGAATCGTATATTGTGGTGATGAGAAGTGAAAAAACAGATAGCAACTTTTAAAATGCTATTAATCTGCTACTAAACAGCTCAGGAGTGTCTCCTATTTGTGTTTTCTGAAGCGAGGCATAGTATAGTCCCTGTACAGCTGGAAAAGTTGAGGATGACAGAAGTTAAGGGCAAAGCTCTGACATCTGACTCCTTTCCTAGTCTGAGTATAAAACAATAAAACGTATATGTTCCCTGTAATTCAAAGTAATGGAGATATTCTCTTCTTCATAGTTAATACTAAAGGAGAATAGACAGTCAAGAAGTTAAGTTTATGTTTCATATTGGTCCAATCTGAATTTATAAAACTTTGTAAGTGGATTTTTTTAAACAAGCCATCAGTTACCTTTGCTTTTTGTCTAAATATGTACTGTCAAGTTAAAATTTCAGTATACGTGCCCATTACCAGTAAAAGAGCCTTCCTATCATCTGTTTTTTCCAAATCTGAGTTTTTGGAGGAATTGGGATGGTATGAAACATCTCCATCCACTTCAGTTCTTCTCTCTTTTTTTTTTTAGTTCAAATCTAACTGATGGGACATATCCCAGACAAATTTATTCAAAAAGCTCCATACAAGTTGCTTGAGTTGGAAATGTATCACATTGTTTTCAAATACCCAGTTCCTGCATGTACACAGCGCCTGTCTATTACAACCAAGCGGCACCAAAGCACAGTACATTCCAACTACTAACAGCTCTCCCCTGCTATAACTTCTCTGAAATTCTCTGTAATCTATGTAATCTTTCTAGTGCTACTCTTCAAAGATTATCTGGAGGAAATTATAAAAGGATATGTAGAATTGTTCTTCATTCCTCGTTTCATTTGTAGCCTTGAAATCATAACGTGGTGTACACACTGATGTACAGTGTTGACTGCTGGGGGGTTTTGAGGCTTTCTAAATGCGACAATAGCAATAGTATTTCCTTTATTTCTCATGTTTAGAAGAGAGAACTCATGTACTGGTATGTTCTTTCGAATAGATGGTGGCAGAAAAGCAAATAAATAGAATACAGTATCTTATTAGTTTAACAGATGTCTGCCTCTAATTTTGGATTTTTAAAAGGCAGAATATCAAGTGACTTTTTTTTTTTTTTCAGCCCTTGTGGTGCACAGCTCCAGTGCCCTAGCAGATACCACAAAATAACGAAGGCTGAAATGACTATGGAGTTGTCAGGAAAAAAACTCATTTTGTCCTGTTTCACAAGAAACAAAGAAAATGAGTTTTGTTCAGGTGGGTACTATTCTTCTTTCTGGAATCATTCTAAGTCAAAGTTGTAGCAAAGCACTAAAGGGCACTACTGAGCTGAAACAGTACTTCCTCTGTGGTCATAAAATATTTAAGACAAACTTTCAGAACAAACAGACTGAACAGCAGTTGTTTTCTGACCAAATTCTGGCCTACATTATTTCACTTTGCTACCTACAGCTAGCCTGTAATGTCTGTCAGATTCTGTATATGTTCCTTGCTCTAAACTGTATCTGTGATATTGCCATCTGCATCCATTAAACTCAGCTTTTCATGTAATTTCTTCATATACCCATATTTCATGGTCAGCGTGGTACCTTCCTAAGGTTACAAATACAGGAATATAAAAACTAATATAGGTAAATAGCAATGAATGGAAGAGGGGAATTTAAGAAGTATTTTCTAGTCCTTCACAGTCCGAAGTATAGTTTTTAAACGTGAATGAATAGCTGGATTAACTATTTCCAATTATTTTCTTCCTTTTTTTTTTTTTTTTTTTTTGGTTTAACTTTGAAATTCACCTCCACCTACACCTGCACTTGTAGAGGTTTTCTGCTGGTGCTGGACAAGCTGCAGACTCTGAAGCAGCTGCTGGCCTGCACTGCTGCCAGTCTTCGCAGCAGGCAGTCTCTGGCCAATTTGCAGAGACAGGTGGAGTGTGCCAACGCCCAGCAGTCACAAGGCCCTGCATCTTGACTTGTCCTTATCCCTGGACACCTGAAAGGATGCGGTTACAGGCTAGGCTCCTTCATGTGTGTGCTCTTGCTTTCTATGTGAAGGCAGTTCAATGTAAAAATGTAAAAAATTAACATTTTTCCTAATTTTTTTTTTTCAAATAAAATAATGCAATGCATATACTTGCACTGCCTTTAGAATTTTTTTTTTTTTGTGGGCTACATTTGTGATTATCGTATGGAACATTATTTCCTCTTGAACGTACTATAGCCATACTGTTTCCATAGAGACATTCTGCTGTTCATCTCTAAATGACACATGGACAGACATTTATGTTAAAATGATTGATAAATGGTGCATTCCTAGCTTACCAAATCCATACTACTGACAACTTATTCTCCAGAGAAACAAAGTAAGCCCATATTACGGATAATGCAGATTTGATTTGCAAAATATGAAGCATGACTTTAGAAGGCTCATGCTGTGTTTGTAAGGAGATCAATTTGGGCTGCCATCTGGAAACTGTACTTCAAGAGTAAAGAGAGAAATGTTTGTTTCGTGACTAAACATGCTGACTAATAGTCTGTGCTTTAACTGGTCTGGATCAAATCCTTACAGGGAAATCTGCAAAGATCTCTTCTTGACATCACGAGAAAGATTTTTTTTCCCTACTTGATTTTGGTTGCCAAACAACACAGGGGTTTCCAGACCAACAGGTGGTATTTTTTGTCCTTAAAAAAAAAACAAACCTGGATGCCCTGACTGGGCTCGGAGGTTTTCCTTGCCTTGCTGCGCACCACAGGGCCAGCAGCTGTTGCCTGGCCTCGAAATGTCCCTGCCTTCCCCGAGATGCCCGCACCCCTCTGCAGGTGCCTGCAGCCCCCAGCCCTGTCACAGCCTCCAGCCGCCAGGGAGACCTCAGGAGCGAGAGGAGCTGCAAGGAGACCGTGCTGTCCCCTCTGAGAGCAGCCCCATCTTTGAACCACGTGTTCCTGGGCAAAGTGTTACCGAAACTTGGGTGTCTTTTGTGAACACAAAGCCCTCTGAGGAGCAGCTGAGGGAGCTGGGGGTGTTTAGCCTGGAGGAGGCTCAGGGGAGACCTTATCGCCCTCTACAACTGCCTGAAAGGAGGGTGTAGCCAGGTGGGGATCAGCCTCTTCTCCCAGGCGACCAGGGACAGGCTGAGAGGACATAACCCCAAGCTCAGCCTGGGGAGGTTTACGTTGGACATTAGGAAGAATTTCTTCACAGAAAACATTGCAATATACTGCCCGGAGAGGTGGTGGAGTTACTGTCCCTGGAGGTGTTTAAGACGACGTAGCACACAACAGGTGATGAAACACTGGAATGGACTGTCTGGGAGGTGGTGGAGTCCCTGTTTCTGGGGGTGCTTTAGACGGGAATGTGGCACTTAGTGCCCTCCATGGTCTAGTTGACATGGTGGCGTTGGGTCACAGGTTGGACTCGAAGNCCTTGCTGCGCACCACAGGGCCAGCAGCTGTTGCCTGGCCTCGAAATGTCCCTGCCTTCCCCGAGATGCCCGCACCCCTCTGCAGGTGCCTGCAGCCCCCAGCCCTGTCACAGCCTCCAGCCGCCAGGGAGACCTCAGGAGCGAGAGGAGCTGCAAGGAGACCGTGCTGTCCCCTCTGAGAGCAGCCCCATCTTTGAACCACGTGTTCCTGGGCAAAGTGTTACCGAAACTTGGGTGTCTTTTGTGAACACAAAGCCCTCTGAGGAGCAGCTGAGGGAGCTGGGGGTGTTTAGCCTGGAGGAGGCTCAGGGGAGACCTTATCGCCCTCTACAACTGCCTGAAAGGAGGGTGTAGCCAGGTGGGGATCAGCCTCTTCTCCCAGGCGACCAGGGACAGGCTGAGAGGACATAACCCCAAGCTCAGCCTGGGGAGGTTTAGGCTGGACATTAGGAAGAATTTCTTCACAGAAAACATTGCAATATACTGCCCAGAGAGGTGGTGGAGTTACTGTCCCTGGAGGTGTTTAAGACGGCGTAGCACACAACAGGTGATGAAACACTGGAATGGACTGTCTGGGAGGTGGTGGAGTCCCTGTTTCTGGGGGTGCTTTAGACGGGAATGTGGCACTTAGTGCCCTCCATGGTCTAGTTGACATGGTGGCGTTGGGTCACAGGTTGGACTCGAAGATCTCAGAGGTTTTTTCCAACCATTCAGGGATTCTTCAGTTACGGCCACAGCACCGGCCTGTTGAGTCCACAGCCGCAATTCCACTAGGGAGGGAACTGTCTCATCCGCGCGCTTACGGCCGGGAGGGGCAAAGGTGCTTTTATGATTACATGAATGCATTAATTTAAGGTTTTTCTTAGTGATTCTTCCCCGCCAGATGGAAATCCGGCGCCGCGGACCATCCCCTCTGCCATGCCGGCGAGAGGAAGACAGGCGAAACCCGCCCCCCGGCCGCCTCCGCCCCGCTCCCGGACAGGAAGGAGGAGGCCAGTGGGAAGAGGCGGCTGGAAGCAGGCGGCTGGAGGCGGGCCGAGGCGCGGGGCGGTGCGGGCGCGGGCGGGAGGCCGCGGTGAGCGGCGGCGGG
>VWZW01002320.1:1479465-1602013 GCA_013397115.1 Edolisoma coerulescens | reverse complement strand
GGTGGGAGCGGGCACGGACGGGCGCGGGCGGCGGGGCCGAGGCCGCGGCTGCACGGAGGGACAGGACGGGACCGGACCGGGGATCTGTCGGTACGGGCCTGTCCCGGCCGCCTTCCGCCCCGGAGCGGAGCGCCCTGAAACTCGCCGCGGCGGTGAGCCGGCCACAGGACGGTGGGGGAAGGAAGGCGTCCGGCCGGAGCGGGGTCTCGGGTATCCCCTCGGAGTGCGGTGCCGAGCAGCCGGGCTGCCCTGCCGCGGCGCCCGGGGCCGAGGGCCGGGCCGTGTCCCGCCCGTAGCCCAGGCCTGCCCCGGCGCGCTGGCGTCAGCGAAGCCGCAGCGGCTCGCGTGCAGCTCTCAGCTGAGCATTTTCCTTGTCGCCTGATAGCTCTTAGTGAAAACAGCGCCCGAAGAACGTCTTTTCAAAGAGTTCACCTTAGGGCAGCAAAGATACATTTCTTGAGCAAGGGCCCCCTCAAGGGTTATGGTGTCACTTTGGGGACGTTTCTCTGAGGCACTTCGGGACTGATGGGAGTGTCCTAAATTAAGAGTGAAAGTATCCACCCTTAATGGTAAATGGATGATAGGAGAAACGTGCAAACAAACAGTCAATGTGACATGCAACATCTGAAAATAACCACTCAATTAGTAAAGAGGTTCTTCGGAATCTTAGCAATTTCGATCACCATTGAGGTGAAAGCTCTCAAAGGCAGGCCTCTTGATTTCCTCCCTGTCTGCAGAGATCGCAGCGATGTGTTGCTGTTGGAATAAGTGAGCATCCTGATTTGTTGTGGGTAGAAAATGGTGTCATATTTCTGAGGGAAGTGTGAAAATGCAGACCACAACGCTCCAGTGGGGTGAACCAGTGAACTTAGTAGGGTAAGAGCAGTGCGTGCCAACAAAACTCTACCATCCGAGGACAAAATTGTATTTCTTCTGCTGCGTGGGAACCCTGAAGTGCTGTTCCCAGTAACGGCAACTTAGTGGAAAAAAAGCCTTCAATAACAATATCAATTCCAAGTGCCTCTGCTTGAGATTCAGATGCAACCACTATGCTTTAAGGTCATAGCAGCTTCAGCAAATGTTCTGGTTTGGCATTTGTTACCTCTAAGTCTTTGGAGGCACATATGCAAGTCCATCTGGCAATAACATAGGATTGAAGAGAAGAGGCTTTTAGTGAGCTTGCAGGAGCTCTCTGATGTGGAAAGTGTGTAGAAAAAGTATCGTCAACGTAAAGCTGTGTGCCAATTTATTACTTGCTCTTGACATTTGATCATACAATAGCAGAATTATTTAGGTTGGAAGGGACCTCTGGAGGTCATTGGCTCAACTCCCTGCTTAAAGCAGTGCTGTCATCAAAATTAGAGCAGGTTGCTTCAGGCCTTGTCTGATTAAGCTTTCTCTTGAAGGATTTGAAATGGAGTTGAAAGCTAGGTCTGAAATTTAGCCAAATTTGGAACAAAGTGTCACAAGCTTTGGAAAGTTACAGAGTTCTAACCAGTGTGAATGAAGCATAGTCTTGCTTAGTTAAGTGGAAGTTGTGTTTCCGTTTTTGGGGTGAGGATTCTGGTTCTCTGTGCAGAAGTCTTCACTGTGCACAATACAGAGATTTTTGGAAGATACATTGCCCCACAGCACAGTTCTCTTAGTAGATACAAAACTGAAATATTTTTAAAGTAACATTTCTCTGTGCAAAACTAAAACGACTGATAAACCACTTTAAATAAATAAGTCATTATGCAGTTAAGATACTAACAACCTTTCATATTTGAAGGCAAAAGTGGTGATTCCTGCATTCACAGAGCTGCAGTGTAATCTGCTTTATTTCTGCACCCTTAACAGCAGGAAGGTCTTCTGGGCAAAACCCAGCTATTGTGCCTCACTTGTCTGCTTAAATGTATTCACTCGGAGAGTCAAGTTTGATGGAATGAAGAAAGCTGATGTCAGCTTTTATGTGTCTTCATCTGTTCACAGCGTGTCTCGGTGTGTCCTGTGAAGTCAAGTCTTTGAAGAAATCGTAGCATTGTTATTTGCACTACTCAATGTCTACAGGTCCTGGGTAAAACACACTTTGTAGAAGAGTCTTAAATACAGTGAAAAGTTCTTGGAGAAGCTTATCGTCTAAGTGGGAAAGAAAGAAGAAGAGTGAGGGAGAAAAAGATAATGTAAATGGAAACAGCTGTGCCATTGTAATGACGTGCCTTTTAAATGTCACCACTGTGTCTCTTAAGTGCTCAAGTTAGAAATACATTGACGTCTTTCAAGGGGAAAATTATAGAAATTAATTTGCTATATTAGTTGTGGAATCAAACTTTTCATCTGCTAATGCAAATAATTTCAGCAATCACTGGTGGCCCTGCTGAAGCTGTGGATGAAAGCATAACATCAGCAGATACAGTTCTCAGTGTCCTAAGGACTGTGGAGAAGGTAAGACTGGGTAAAATAAGATGAAAGAATGTTCAGCAGCTCAGTTCTTGTGCAGAGGGTGTGGTCACAACACCTCTTATAAGACTTGGTAAAATTTCCACCATACTATTTCAGCTTTTTCTCTCCAGGCAGTACCTAGTCCACCTACAATGGGGAAGGGCAAACTGCACTGGGATGTTTTTTTGATTCAGTGTAAATAGCATTACTTTGACAAGAGGATTGCATGTGTATTGCTAAAACAGCATATTAAGAATCCTGTTGCCATTTGAAGTTAAATTTCCAAATGCTTTTCTTGTATGTAGTCTTTCAAGTGTGGTATGAGGATTATGTACACAAAGTTCATGTTATCGTGCTTCTCCTCAGAGACACCTTTTCTGTCAAAGTTATAAGTCATATCAAAAGTATATGTGTGGCACATCTGTTGAGTGTAACCTCAGGATGACTCTCCCACTTTAAGAAAAGTCAGAGGTATTCTGATTTAAACTATCTTTCCCTTTCTTAGTATACGTATGTGGAATGAACAAAGAAATTTTAGAGGCAGCTTTTCCCTTTGCTCCCCACAGAAAAATGGGCCTTTCTTCATACTTTGTATTGGCTAGAGCAATTCCTGTGGTTACCTTATGATTCCGTATTGATCCTGCTGTGGCTGCCATGGAATCTCTGCACCTGTTCCTGACTTCTCAACGATGGGTCTGCTGTACCTGCTTCTGCCAATTAAGATTTTGTCTAACCCCATTTTTTTTTACACACCCCATTGTGACTCCCCGCTTTGGCTACAGGAATAAGGAATATTCTGGCCGGGCATCTCACTAAAGCATCAGTGCTTCCCGTAGCCCTCGCAGGTTCGAGTCCTCATAACCTTTGAGTGCACTTCTGCATTCATTTCTTGTGTCTTCAGACAAAACATACAATATTGGGGATTGTTGTGCATCTGTTCTTAAGTCACTTTATTCACGTTTTATGGCAGGTTCTCATGCAGTTCTGCAGTACACTTTGCAGTTCATTTCAGCTTTTAAGAGATTGGTAATTAGAGTCCTTTAAGTTTCAGATTTCTGAACTAGATTGGTATTATTAATAGTCCACATACTTAATTCCACTCTTTGATTTCAGATTCTGTCAGGACCTGCAGCAAAACAACTTCGTAAAAAAAAGCACCTTCAGAACAAAGATGAATATCGGGAGAGCTTACAGTGCTGCTAACATCAGCAATGGAACAGATCTAGCTATTGGCTTTACCTCTTCCACAGTAGCTGTCCTTCTATTTGGGACAAACTTTGTGCCTGTCAAGAAATTTGATACTGGTGATGGTAAACTTAATTATATTCTTTTCTTTGGTTTACTGTTTTTGCTAATAGGAATAATGTTTTACCAGCAAATTACTAGAGTTTCAAGGCTGTTATCAGAGCCTTAATCCAGAGAGTATGTTTAATTTTGTCTGCTGTTGTTAGGGTATAAAGCAATAATGCTGCTTCAGGATGTGGCATGTCTTTAAAGAGCCTTTTTATATGTTGTGCACTCTGCCTGTGATGATGTACATTTCATGAGAATTTCACAATGGAAAGTGAAATGTCCTCTTTTCTACCCTTCTGGGGATTCTCGGATCCATATGGTGTTATTTATAAATAAGGTAAAAGTTGTTGGACTTTGGAGCATTGCCTTTCAATTGTGGCCCTAACATAAAAACAAAAACTGAAATGTTAATAATTTTATATGGTGACTTGGTAAGAGGAAACAATTATTCCTGTTTCCTACTTGGAATATTTTCACTTTACTAGGTTTATGTTAGATTTCCATGTTTATATGAAGCATAACCAATTACCAGATCCCTAGATGAATAAATCTGCCAGTATGTTATTGCAATATAGTACCTGCATTGCAGTCTGGATATAACCTCTGCTCTTTGTGCCAAATACGACCCTAACAAGACAAGCTTAGGCTTTCAAGGGAAAGTCTAGCACAGCTGGCATAAAGTTAACTAGTCTGCCTAACTGACCCTTCAAGAATCTACAGAGGTAGAAGAGATCTGTCGCTGACCATCCTCAGTGTCCAGGATTAGTGGAAAAGCTTCAGCTTTGAAGAAATTTTCATCCTGTGCAGTCATCTGTGTTAGCAGCTACTGGGGTGGTGGGAGACGTTTGCAACAACTAAATACCGTCTTTGTCAGAAGTCCATCAAAATTTTCATGTGTTTAAGAATCAGAGCTTGTGTAAACTTTGTCCAGCAAAGTGTCTTTTGCAGCTCTGTAGGAGGAATGCATGGGAGGAAAAGACTGACCGAATTATAACTCACCCTAAAAATACATCCTTTGAATAAACTGTAATGTGGTTCCCTGAAATTCACACAGGAGCTGGCCACCTTTTTGATTTTTTTCTGTACTACTGTATCTAAGATAAACATATTCTGGTGAGAGATTTACACATGTAGTATTCTACAAATTCTCTATTGTGTGCATTTGATTTTTCCACAGGCATGTTCTTCCAGTGGATTCTCTGTGCCTCCATATGGATAATTTCTTTGGTGGTCAATTTGATCCAGAATTGTCCCCGGTTTTGGCCTCTGGCTATGGTTGGAGGTTTTGTCTGGGCTACAGGTGAGGATGAAGAGATTCCAATTCTTGAAACTTTTCCATATATAAGATAGTAGTTCCTTAGTAGTTATTCAGTTCTTCAAAGCCTCACTGTTAATGGAACTGTACCCTTATCGTAAATGCTGGTTTATTATTCTTATTTTATAAGAGGCAAATTCACACCAAAAATAATGTTTAAAATTATATGGAGGAAAAGTCTATGTTCAGCGTATTTATTTTTTAAAAACACTGTTTCTTACCACCTTGTGGTTTCCTAAATTTCTTTGCCTTCTGACCAGGCACAAAATCTAAAACTAATATACACATTCTATTTTTTAACTGATTTCAGTTTTGGGTTTTGTATTTCAGGCAATGTTACAGTTGTCACTATTGTTAAAACTATTGGCTTAGCTCTTGGTCTTTTGATATGGGCTTCCTTTAATTTGCTGACAGGTTGGGCAAGTTCACGGTAAGTATGTTTTAAATCTTAAGTCATTACATAATTAACATTGCCAATTTTTCATTAATAACTGTAGTGAAAACTCACCAAAACTTTTCCTTCTCAGTGGAAAGTACTCAAGTTAACTATTTTAGCTTTTTGTATTTCCTCTGTTTTAATAGAAAGAATGCCCAGTGATGTTATTGAGTCAATAAATAAACTATTTCTGAATGTAAAATTAGTACATATTTGTACTTTTTTCTTCTGCAACGTGGTCTGATAAAATAATTTAACTTGTTTTCAAATATACATATATACAAAACAATGCACGTTAAATTAAAGGTTGTTTTTGTAAAGTAGACATAGTGTTTTGCAAGCCAACTGAAGCATTGATCTAATGCTAAAAATATATACTTAAGCAGAATTATTTACCTAAGTCAAGATTTCAAAGACTAGGTTATAATTTAACTATTTGTGTAAAGTCAGTGCAACTAAGTGAAACTGGTTAAATGTTCCAGGTTTGGTTGGTTTGGAATTGACCCAGAAGAGGTATCAAGACCAATATTAAATTATATTGGAGCTGGACTTTCACTTATAAGGTAAAAATTGATTCTTATAATGAATTTCTCTTATGTAAAATATATATTTAATAACCAACCACCAGGATGATTTAAGAAGAGAATGAGTATATTGAAGAATTTATGGCAGATGAATTTACTACCAAATTCATGAGCTATCCATAGCTAGCTGGTCAGTGTTCATGTGGAAACAGACGTGTTATCCAGTACAGGGGTGAAATGGTTATCCATAAACACAGAAATACATTTTTATGCTGGTAGGCATGTTCAAGGCAAAGCAGAGATGCACAGATTGCCTCCCTAGCTAGATTGTTCAAATGGTTCACTTTCCCCAAATGCTGTGAGAGGACAGAATGACTAGAAGAATCTTGAGAAAACCTCAGATTTCTGATCTCACTTCACTCAGTCAAGGTTACAAATCTTAATCTCATGACTATAGAAGATGCCACAGAACCCCTTCCCTGATACTTTGGGGTCCATGAAAGGCCAGAGGCTTTGTATGTTTTCATGTCTTGTAAGTCTTAAGTCACACTTCAAATTCCCACAGTGTCTTCCTTCACTGGAAGGACTTTGTTCTTTCTTTTTGCTTGTTTTTTATTTGTATGAGTGCATACATTTTGGTCCAAACACAGATGAAAGAGGATCTTTGTTATGTAGCAGCGTTCTTGCTTTCCAACTGGGTGCCTGGGAAGATGGCCCTAAATCCTAGGGGCTTTACTGTAAGCGTGCTGACAGAAGATGCACAAAATGCCTTTCAGAAAAGGAGGGTATTAAGAAAATGGAGATAATGAAGCCGTTTCTGATTGGTAGGAGAGAGCTGCTGCCTTAGATTCATGATTTTTGCTTCTGCTTTTCTTCTTTCCTAAGAGTCTGCAGCTTTGTACCCATTCCCGTTACATGTGACACATGAGTTTGGGAGGTACTGAGAAAACAGTAGTACTGCTATTCCTGCCTGGTGAATTCATGCGGGTCACCACCTGCTTCCTGTTTCTGAGATACCATGGAGGAGTGACCAACAGGAAGAAAGATTGTGACCAAACATGTTTTCCTGGCAAATTGCACAAAGCCTGTGTGCGTTGCTCTGTGGAGCTCAGAAGCAGGCTTTTCATTTTTAGCCTCCTGTGTGGAATCTGTGTTTCCCCTGGAGGAAACTGACATCCTTTTATACCTGCGCTTACTCCATCAGTAAGAGATGAATCCTTCTTCAAATGGAAGCATTCTGTTTAAAGTTAGAAGAAATTCCTAGATCATTAAAATGTTTTTCATAAAAGTAAAAAAAACAGATCCTTCCAGTTCTGATTGCAGGTGTTTACCTGACCTCCTACAGGCAGGGTTAAGAGTAGTAATATTACCCTTTCTTCTCCATTTTATTCACTTAATGCACTGAGCAGCACTGAGCAATATCCCTTCTCCTTCTGCATGCTCACAAGGCCCTGTAGCAGCAGTATTCCATCCCTCACATATGATAGAAGGCTAAAAATTAACATTTTTCCGTGAGCAGAGAGGCAATTCTGTGCTGGTTTAAGCTGTTCCATATAGAATTTTCAAGCATCTGTTCCATTTATGTGTGGTTTGATACAAAAGGGCACTGTTAGCTAAAGCATCTGTTGTTAATGTGGTTGTAACTACACACTGTTAAAAGATGTTTCAATCACATTACATGAAAAGAGAGATCTATAAAGTGATACAAAAACTGATTTATGTCCTTACTTTCACTTAGGTTGTCTGTTAGCTAAGTTAAATTAATAACTTAAAATTATTATATCTTTTATGTATATCATAATGAGTTATGACTTTAAAGCAATTGCATTTTTTAAATATACCTGAAGTGACTCTAGGGTAATAATGAAAACAACGGAATGTACCTCCAAATGAAACGTTTGTCTCTGTACACTGACTGTTATGTCCTTATGAACTGACATGGTATTTATTTGGTGTATTTTTCTCTTCTGAGTGCTGTCATATTTCTTTTTATAAAAACTGAAGTCCAGAGTTCTTCAGCTTCATTAGAAAGCACACCTTTACTGAGAGAAAGTGTAAGTACTCTACAGTTGTTACTTTACAGCAGTGAAAGTACATATCCATTTTAAAACAAAAAATGTGTTTGTTAGTCAGGTCTGCTAGGATTTATGTTAGACTACATAAAACAACATAAATATGTATTGATTATATCTTAATCTGTGGATCTTGGATATCATTTTGAATATTAGCAAAAGAAGAGGTATTCACAAGTGTTCTTTCTTGTTTGTCAGCTTTTGATGGCTTAGAAAGTCCATTTTGATTATGATGGAGATTATATAAAAGAGAGTATTACTTTCAGAGAGTATGTGAGAAGAGGAAGCAATTTCAATTAAATGTTGGAGGCCAGTGAGGGGTACCAAATTGGCTGTCGCTGCTTAGGGAGCCCAGAGTGTGCAACGACAGCTGGAGAACCACAGGCTCCTGTTGCCATTGTATCCTACTGTTAGAGGTCAGTGCTCAGTGGCTACCTGAACAGGGAGCCCTTAGAGTTTTCTATCTGTGCTCAATACTCACTAGAGGTACCAGTCTACCAGACTAAAGCACAGAAGACAATTTGATTGCACATTTTAAGAAATCAAACTAAACTAAACTTGCATGAAAAATCTTGGTTTTTTGCAGTCTATTAATAGTTCTGAAGATACCACTGAGGACTCATGGCTGAACAAACTTTCTCCAGCAAAAAGGAGATTCCTGTAAGTTGCTAACAATTCTTTTACTGGTACAGAGCAAGTAGCCAGAGAAAGTAGTTAAACAGTGTAAGTGCAGAATTTGTGTCCTGTGGTTTCCTAGCAAAGTCACACACTAATAAATAACAGGTTTTTACATAGTAGTGTAGTGTGCAAATCTATGTATGAATAGTTGTACAGCTATTTAGATTATTCCATTGGCACTGTTGAGTGTGTCTAATCTTACCAATTAACTATCAGGTACTACTGTGAAAAAATACCATTTGGCAAAGTAAATAACAATATCAACTCAGTAATTACAGAGCTGGGTCTTATCACTGGGTTGATTAGCACTCCAGCATAGAAGAAGCCTGTGCTAATGACATGCTTCCAGGTGTGGTTTCTAAGTGAATACATCTGGAGAAGGCCTGGCAGTATGGTAAGGAGACAGTAGTAAGTGCTCCAAAGTGGAAGCAAGCTAGCAAGGAGCCAGTGTGGGGAGTGGAGACTACCAAGAGCACAGCGATCTGGAGATGGAGAAGGGGACTGAAGAGTCAATGAACCTGGGAAGTTGTAAAGAATATATAGATTGCATCAGCAAATGTGAGGGTGGGAGCATTTTAAATTGAATTTTTGTTTGTTGTCCCCTAGCCCTGCTTTTAGGAAATCCTAGTTAGTTAAGTTCCCATGACATTAATCTAGGTTGCTGGCTTTTAAGGCAGGAATTGTCTGTGTTCCTTGGCCACAAAGTATAGGGAAACTAAGTGAACCGTTTCTCTACTAGAAAATAAAAATGTGCAAAAACGTATTATTTTTATAGCTAGCAATTTTTGTACAATGCACAATTTTTACCTGCAGTACTGGGCTTACATGTGTTGTCTACTTCCTTAATTCATGCTAGGCTATTTTCTCCAAATTTTGTTCTTTTTAAAGAGGCTGTAGCCTGGCTGTAGTAGCTGGAATACTCTACGGTTCCAGTTTTATACCAGTACTTTACATCAAGGATCATGGAAGAAGAAATGAAACTGTATACACAGGAGCAAGTCAGTTTGGTAAAGGCTAATAGACCACTTCTACTTTATTTCATCATCGTGTTCTCCTGCTTTTTAAAGGCATAGGGTGAAAACCTTGATATGCCTGAAAATATACCATGACAATTTATTAGTTCTGCACTACTTTAGATGTTGTCATAATCATAGCCTTAGCACTCCCATTTTCTCAGAGATGAATTACACCATTAAAAAGACTTGAGAAACAGCCCAAAGGCTACTGTACTTAACTCACAGGTGTGTTTCTGAAGGCATTAAATACTAGCATTCTCAAAATACAGTTTGTATGAGTGGAGGAGGAGTTAAAGAAGGGCATGAGCTTGCCAATTACCAACAGCAATGAAGGAAGAGAAGATTGATCATAACTGATGAGGAAAGCAGATATATGGCAACATAAGTAATTAAAACCATGTCGTTTTTTAAATTGAAACTGTTTAACATAAGCCTAATTGCCAATTTCAAACAACATTCCCCCAGAAACATTTTTCTTAAGGTTTAGGTTATACCTTATCAGGTAATGCCTGAAGCAGCTTAAGAGCAAGGTACTGCTGAGAACACGTAATGTTGCCATTGTCGTATACAATTTCTCTTGAATACTGCAATGTCTGTATTCTCCAGCCAGTCAAAACAGATGTGTCATTACCATAGCTGCCTTTCCTGTTGAGAATTTACAGCTCCAAGGAGACAAGGGTCACCTTGCCACATGCTTCTGCTTTACCATGTTGGAAATACTCTTTAGCACATACAAAGTCCATAAAGGATTTGTTATTGTTCATAATTATAGTGATCAAAATTATGATACATCCTTCAGGATTAAAAAAGGACAAAACTGAGCCATGTTTTGCTTACATAGTCTGTGCAGTTGTCTTGCCTGTAAATGTACAGAACAAAACAAGGATACAGGAATACAGGAACATAATTGTAGATGGTCAGGAGAGGTCGTAATTATGAAAAATCCCCACCCCAGTTCTGTAACCTCAGCTGAGGATTTTCTCAAGTTTTTATTAAATTAATTCAGTAATGTAATAGAGTTCTAAAAATAACAACTCATAGAAATGCTTAGAAGCCTGTAATAAATGGTGGAGTCAACACAGCGTTTAATTCATGTTTAATAGGTGTCATTGATTGTATCCTTCCACAGTTAAACTGGCAGCTGAGTTCATCACAATGAGATTTGAATTTGAATTCTTAGGAGTAGCACCTTTGTGCGTTTTTGTCTATATGAATGCTATCAATGAAAATAATTTTGTTAAAATTAATAACTGGTATTTTTACTAACATCATTTTGTAATTTCTCTTTCAGATTTGGATTATGTTTTTGCACACTTCAGTGGAATATTTCTTACAAGTACCATCTACTTTTTGATCTACTGCGCAGTCAGGAAAAATAAACCTTATGTTTATCCCCAAGCCATTTTGCCAGGTATGTTTTTAAATTAGCAATTCATTTCATTTATTTCTTCGGACCATTTTGCAGTGATTAGTTCAAGTTGTGTGTTGGAATTGTAGTTCACCTTTCTAGTATCTTCATTTGACTTTTTGTCTCTTTTGAAAGAGCACTTCTATTAGGTTAATTAATTAAGGTTAGGAGACGGTGATAATTTTTGATATAATCTGAAACTAGAACAAAATGACATTGCAGATTTTCAAAAACTGACTGCCGGAGTGGAGAGCACGTTGCCCAGAAAACTGTGAACTTTAATTAATTTGCTACTTCAATTGGAGTAGCTGATTTTCATCCATTGAGCATTGGTTTAGATTGCCAGAGCCAGCTTGTTAAAGGAGTTGACATACTAAAATACATATATACTATTTCTGTGTTATGCTATAAGTGTAAAACTTCCACTAATTGCTGCCTATACCTTGCTATGCGTGTTTTTGATTGGAATTTCTTTTCCTAGGGTTTGTTTCTGGTGTGCTTTGGGCAATAGCCAATTGCTGCTGGTTCCTGGCCAATCACTATCTCAGTGCTGTCGTCAGCTTTCCAATAATTACTGCAGTAAGTATATAAAAAATAAAATCTCTAACTAGAATTGAAAGTGAGTGGGTTTTTACCCTTCTGTTTTTGGAATTGAGTTGAAATTATGATGGGTCTAGAGCATTTTTAGTCAAGAGTATACAGTGCCTCCTCTGCTTGTTTGTGCTAGTCTTTGGATTTTTAGGAGCATGAGTGACTGTGACAAGCACCATCTTGGTCAATGTCAAGCATAAGAAAAACCAGAAGAATTGAGAGTATGAGTCTCTAGGTTATGTAAAAGCCAAAGCTTTGTAAACAGAATTATATCAATATTAACTATTTAATTGAAGTGATTAAAAGAAGAATTATTTTTGCTTTCATCCCAGTAAGTACATTTTGGTCTGAATGTTTTTGAATTCATGAATTTTATCCCCTAGTAGACATTTTGCTTAATTAAGTTAGGCTTTTTTTCTTTTTACAGTTCTTGAACAAACAGAACAGATTATGTACTACTGAAAATAATGTTCTTATGCAAATGTGTGGAAAATAGGTTGGCCTGTTCTATCTCTGTTTTATTCCTGTTAATGATGTACCTTTAAAGCATAAATTCCAATCACTAAGTAAAAGTAAACTTTGCGTTTACTCTCTTGACACTGTACTAGTTGGTGATGCAGAGGTGGCAAATGTGAGTTAATAAATATTAAAACCACAGTTTTGCTTAACAGCTGTATTTTGGAAGCAAACTAATGAAACAACTTTAATAGGGATTAAGCTTTGCCTCAAGATGCAGTAAGTCAAAATAAACTCCGCAGTATGCAATGAAAAAAAAAAACAAAGCTTGAGATCACTCTAATTAGAAATTGAAGGATTAATGGAAAGCTGCTTTAGTAACTTAGTTATCAGTATGCCTAAAGGGAAAGGATATAAAACTACAAAGTGAAAAATGTAAGGACAGCAGTGATGAGAAACTGTCTATCTGGACCACAGGTTCAGAACTGCTGCTTTATTTCACCCTGGAGAAATTTTCAGAGAGGTATTCATCACATCCCTTTAACACTTTGTTTCATTTTTTCAAGTGCATTCCTCTCTCAGCGCATGTTATCTAGAAAGTGAAATAACCCCTCCAATAAGAGTTGGCAGTGTTACTAGGAAACAGCACCCCCACATATATTCAGTGTGAGACACTGTTTCCTGTCTATATCTGTGCCCCATCAGCTGCATTGAGGATGAAGAGAGGAAGGTCACTGGCCAAACATCTGTCAAGTGTTTCTCAGAACAGCTCTAATGGGAAGCATTAACAGAGCCAATTTTTGTTTCATATTCAGATATTTTCTCATCAGAGATGAAAATTCAGATCATTGTTCCCTCAGGGGAAGAACTGTATTATCAAGAGTGCCTGAAAGTTGCTGTTGTGTATCACTGTTTGCTGTTAGCCAGGAAACCTGTACAACAACATCACAGATAATCAGGAGTTTCCCTGACCTGTCTCCCTGGCTGGCTCTGTGCTTTGTCCAGATGCCAGCTATACAGGAAATACATCTATGTTCCAGTCTCTTGATACCATACTGAGCAATAAAATCAAACTTTGTCCAACTAGTTAGTTGTGCTAATAAAGGAAATGTTAGGAAGCGTTGTGCACTCTAATTTGGACTAAAGTAAGGCATGTTATTTGCAGTCTACTGAAAGAACATGTAACAGCTGGAGCAACTCCACAGTCTAATTTAGAAAGAAGTTGTGCCTACTGCAAAAAAAACCCAGTTTCTTGATTCTTTAGCCCTTCCTGAAGATTTTATTGTATCTTACATAGTAAATATTTCACTGATGTTTATGCTTTGTCATGAGTGCTTTACTTATACAGAATGGAAAGACCTAAATGTGTTATGCAGACAAAATTATGAGAGCAGTAACGAGAAGGAGTAAATTTTAATGAAATGATGTAATGTACAGATTAATCTTATTCTTTAGGGTCCTGGCCTGGTTGCTGCAATGTGGGGAGTCCTTGTATTTAAGGAAATCAAGGTAATGTTATTAGGTCTCTTACCTAATATCTCTTTCTTGTCTCTAGCCCTAAAAACAGCACGACTTGGTATACAGCTGTATCTCAGATTTTTCCTCCTTGCAAGTATTGCATTTTGAAACGGAAAATGATATCATGCAATATTAAGTTTTCCAAGAAACATGAAGAACTGTGAACAATTTTTACAGGAATGAAGATTTTAGTTCCATAACTGTATGAGGAGCAGTGGATGTAGATGAAGACTGTAAACAGTCAGGAGGCAGGATGCCAGGCACAGCCTGAAGACAGTTTTCATTTGAGCCAGTTCTTGCAGTGGGGGCAGGGGAATGAGCAGTTCTCCCAATAATCACATCAACAAGTAGATTACATTTTTAGGGTCAGGTTCAACAAAGGATGCAAAAATGCAACAGAGGTTAATTTGCCTTTGTAATTACAGTGTAATGTAAAGATCCTAAACTGATACAGCAGTGATTGTCTACAACAAGCTAATTTACTGGATTTTAATATATAGGGCAGAAGTTAGTTTTCTAGTGGAATTTGAAGCACTGAATGCTAGCAGTGTGATACCAGGTTCTCTTTGCCAATCTATCCAGGATCCATAGGTACCTAACTTGCTAGTAGAGATGATCTTTCCCAATGTTTTTGGTGACTGTGCGTCAGGCATCCTTGGATCTAGAACTAGCAGTTCTGTGTCTCCTACTACAGATTAGTGTTGCACCACAGTAGAAGATCATCATGTTCATTATCCAAATCTTTGTAACTGTCTAAGCCTTTCATTCTTTTCATACATTTTAAAATAATCTCTGCCTAAATGAAACCTAGTTCTTTGTTTTACTCTTTTTAAAGTGGTATCAATAATGACAAGATGATATTTTTCTTTTTCTCTTCTTTTGCCTATACAGGGATGGAAAAACTACGTGTTACTGTTAGTATCGTTTTGCATCATTTTGGCTGGATCACTTTCCACAGCTTTTTCTAAAGTTTGAAAGGACCTTCTGGACCAGTAGATGGTGCTAACGTTTAACACAAATAGAAAGACAGCATTGGTAGATCACAATACATAATGATTTTCAAAATGTATGTCCAACACTTACCCTAACTTGCTTCAGCCAAGTGGAAAATGAAAACATTTGGCATGAAAGAAAATCTGGAAATAATTGTTTCTGCGTTTCTGGGAATAGTAAGAAAATCAAGGGACTTTATTAATCAAAGCTAAATGATTTTTCTGTTGCTATTAGTTTTTTTCATTCAGGTGCTAAACTTCATGTCATCATAAATGGCAGTTTACTGTTGTGATGGTGGATAGTGATTTTAGTTCTTAGTCTGTAATACTGTATGTGTTTGCAAGCTAATTTGTTTTATTAAAATATTTTGTCTTTCTGACTTAAAAATAAGATACATCTTGAAATATTGCTTGTGAAACTGATTCACATGAAGGTAACAATGTATTATTCTTTAAAATCATTAGTTTATGTTAAAATGTTATCTTCCAGTCACTTCGGACTTGTGAAGGAAATAGAGTTGAAAGGGTGCTGGAAAATAAATTACTTTGTTTCACAACATTTTCCATAACTACCACTAACAGGGACTGTTTATTTTCCTACTTGTGGCAGCTAACCTTTATATATGCAGAGCATGTTGTCTGAATCTCCCCTTGGCCTTTTCTTCAGTGCATTAGACAACCGCAGCTCCTGCAGTCTTCCCTCACTTGTAACTTGCTTGTAATTTCTCTTTGTCTTTCCTGATAATAGAATGGTTTGGCTGGAAGGGACCTTAAAGATCATCTAGGTCCAACCCCTCTGCAAAGGACAGGGATGCAATTCACTAGACCAGGTTCCTCAGGGCCCCATCCAACCTGAACTTGAACACTTCCAGAGATGACGCATCGGCAGCTTCTCTGGATAGGCTATTCCGGTCTTTCACCACCATCTAAGTAAAGAATTCCATTCTAAAATCTAATCTAAACCCAGCCTCTTTCAGTGTAAAACCATTGCCCCTTGCTTTGTCACTGTCTGCCTGTATAAAAAGTCCTTCTCCCTCCTTTTTATACACCACCTTAAGTTTCTGGAAGTCTGCAATGAGGTTTCCCTGGAGCATTCTCCATGCTGATGTCTCACTAAGTGGGCTACATCTGTGTAGAACACCAAGACATGGCAGTCAGGCTACAGTCTTTCAAAAACCAAGAAGTGCAGCAGTAAGATTATGGGTGTTTTTTCCCTTCCAATTTGCAAGCACTGTTCATAGTTACACCTCACAGCTTTTTGCCATCATGGCTTGATATTGTTAACATGTTCAAATTGCAATCATAATTTCTCCTTTCTCCCTTCCACCTGTCTTTGTCTGCTCTTCACCAGATTTGATCTTAGAACTGTTACTCAACCTGCTTTTTCCCATCTTGTGTTGTTTATTCCTACTTCGGAGTCAGAACTTGGTGTCTGACAGGTTTTTCCCCTCTAAGGCATTTCTCTTGATGTGGTCTTTTTTAACCCTGTTCTCCAACAAGGCGGCAGCATTTTTCAGCCAGATGTCATTTGCAAATTTAATAAATGTACTCTGTAATTGCTGTAAATAATTAATGAAAATGCTGCATGATACTAGCCTTTACTTACATTTTGGTATCTAATACTTCTGCCTTTTCAGGGAACAATTGATTAACCTTTGAGTGCAATTTTCTTGTGTCTTGCAGTGCTTTTATTTAGACTGCGTTCTCGGAGCTTTTACATAACATCTGATAGAACTGTTCAAATCAAGGTACATGCTGTGTTCCACCCTAATGCCTGATACTGGAGTGAAAACTGGTAATTTTTTCTGTCCAGTACCCAGGTCAGGCACAATTTCTCCTGACAGATGCTTGACTGTTACTTACCTAGGCACTATTCTATTGACTCAGACAAGGAAAAGTAGTAAATTCACTGTGTTTTCAAAATAACTTGAATTAATTTGAACATTTATTAATTTTCTTGGTTCTGTTTTATTTCTTAAAGATCACAGTCTTAAGGATCCCATTCTTAAATATTCCAGGAATATAGTCCATGCCCAAAAGTTGCTGATGAAGAAAGAATGGCAAAAAAAAGACAATATCCTCAGGCTCCTCAGATTAACAGATATGCTTTAAAATGGCAGTTCTTCCCAGTCAGTATTAGTTTTTATTCCAATGTCCCTGTTCACAGTTGTGTTAACAGTGGCTGTGATCTGTTTACAGCTGAAAAGAACAAGGGTGCTGTTCATTTCTGTTCACAGTGTCACTGCTGAATAGGGGTGAATTATCTCTTATTTCCACACAGGTACTGACAAAAATACTAAACTTGTAACTCACTATTGTGCTAAAATACTGACAACGCAGCACGATATTTCTAAAGATAGTGTGGTTGCAGCACCAGTGCACTTTGATACACCAATGCAGCTGCTCAGGCAGGATCATCTCTTTAGTTTAGCACCACCTGTTAGATCACCTGTCACGTTTGGCTAAAGTCTGCAAGTACACTCTAGTCGGTGAGGCACATAACTCCTCACTAGTCTACGTGTAGTGAATCATTAGTGCCTCGGTCCTGCTCCCTAGGAGGTGCAAAGGCAGCAGCAGGACAACCTGCCTTGGGCAAGTGGGTGACAGCAGCAGGGACAGAGGGGCAGGTCCCTGCCCTGCACAGCCCGTTGCCCCCCCAGCCGCTCTCGTGCCCAGCAGGAAGCCGCGCTCTCAGTGAGCAGTCGTCTCTGCAAGAAACGTCTCTTCAGGCGGGTGCTGCAGGCCCTGTGCAGGCTGTTCCAGTGCCCCCGCGTGGAGGATGGCCAGAGGATACTGATTTTCCAACCACGCTTGCCTGGTCCATCTCGGGAGCAACATGGATGCAGGCACACTACCAGAGTTTTGAAACTCAAGGGCTTCGTGGTGTCTAGAATTATGATCACTTTAGGTAAAGAAATGTCACTTTTAGATGAAGAAAAGAAACTTGGATGCAATATTCCGTGCTGAACTGGCATATGGGAGATGTTTTAAACCTTACATTCTGTTCGTCATCTCTATAACAGCCGTGATCTTAAAGGCTCGGGATATTAGATTTACTACAGGAAAAAATCCCAACCAAACCAGTAACCAGAGGGGTTTTCTTCTTCACAACTAGACATGGACCCAGCTCAGCTACGGAGAAGCTACGTGGTCCTGTGGCTGCCATTATTTCCATGGTCATGAGAGGCAACGCTACAGAAGAACTTCTTCCTTTCTGCTTTCCCTTCCATCCCTTCCCACCATCTTCCACGCGTTCCATGGGATAGATGATCTTACAGCTTCTACTGTCTCTCTTGAGGGATGCTCTTAAGTTGAGTTCTGGTATGGGCATCCATCTACCAGATATGATTACAGGGAACAGTTAAATCTTCCAGGGCAGGAGCACCTTTGCATTTCCTAGTTTTTGTACAAGATGACTGTCTTTCTGAAAAAAAACCAAAAACCTGAGCTCCTGTCCTTAGCAATTGCCATGTAAATAAATGTTTGTAGTTTGATGCAATTCTCCAGTCTATGTTTAAAGCCATCAGATGTGCAGACTTAATTGCTGACTGCTAGGGTGTTAATTAAAATTCTTGCTTGTGACAGCTCAAGTATGACCTTTATTTAAATGTTTTTAACTGCTGTCCTATTGGATTTGACTTGTTGACTGCAAGAAAAAAATCCCACCTCTTCAAGCACTTTTCTGTGAAAAATCCCATGTGGTTTTCCAAAATAGTTTTTGTGATGTTCCCTTGGAATATGTTGTATAAATATTCCACACATTTCTGAGATTTTCTTGGTCTTGACGTTTCTAGTTAGAAATAACACTGTTACTTCTTTCATGTGAGGATGCTGGATTAACAGCATGTTTATAGAGCTATTTGTACAAAACAGTCTGGCAGTAACTGAGTTGAGTTTGAGAAAATTCTACAGCTAATATAAATTATCATGGTTCTGTTTATATCAACATATTTTTGTATAAATGGAAGAATCACATTTCTTGGAGAAATTAAACTTTTAAATATTTATTTATGCCTGTTTAACAAATTTTAAGAATATATTTGAGCTTGCTTTAAGAATTTTTCTCTGGCAATACTTACTAGCCTTTAAAATATAGGTATTCTGGGAGTTTCATAGGATTTTTGTGCAGTCTTGTGAACCAGGGAAATCAGTGTCATCTTTTTCTATTCTAGATTTGTTTTATCTCTCCCTGTGTTTATTATCAATAGATATTTTGAGGCTCACTGCCCTTCCACAGTTTTATTTCTTCATATTCTTGGTAAAAATTATTGCACCTGGAAAAATCATTTAAATGCAATTATTCCTTTCTTCAAATGTAAACAGTGAAAACTGGTGCTTTTTTATTCCTATATAAATTTTGTATTTTATTTGTATCATAATCTTCTTTTTCAACTGATATTCAAGGTAGATTAAATGCTATTTCAACTATCTGACCTGATCGTTGGGCCTTCTTGCATCTGGCCTGAAAATAGAATGTAAATTAAGATGATGCATGCTAACAATTAGTGTCTGTTTTCTTTTCATTTTGACATTGATTTCAAATAGAAAACTGATGTTTAATGCCCTATTCCATAATTACTGAATGACTAATGGATTCTACTTTCCTTTAGCTATATGTAATGCTGATAGGTAGTGACTATGGAACATTTTATTTTAATTGCTGAAGTGGTGATTCTTATATTCTTCATGCTTATCATAGAACATTTTTAAAAATCTAAAATATATTTAATTTTTAGGGTAAATACCAAACAGTTCTTGTGTCTCTTCCTGCACTGAAGGGCCTGTTTGAGGGTCTAACCTGAGAGAGAAAAGAAAGGAAACAGGACCTGCATTAGTCCTGCTATCAGTGATTCAGGCAGTCATTGTGCAAGTAACTGGCAATGATCTCAGGTTTTGGTATTCATATAGGAACCAATTCACTGCTACTGACATAAATCACACCTAGAGGTACATTAGTTATTTCCCCTGTCCTAGCATGTTTCATGCTGCAGATCTTCTTAGAACATTTATTGCAGAACTGGGAAACAAAGCACACATCTCCCAGGGCCAAAGCAGGGAAGAGATGGGGAGGGAGAAGTTTTTCAGATCACTAATAAAATGAGAGAACTGGTGGCAGCAATTTTTCTGTGCCCCTGGGTTTGCTGCAGTGAGGGAAACTGTCACAGCACTCTGAACTAGTCTCCCTGATCCCGTAGGCAAACCTCAAAGGGCGTTGTTCATTGTTACCATTCAGGAACCAGAATAAAATTGTTATTTGTGGATAGAGGCTGGGGAGAGGATCACTTGTTCAGGAGTTGCAGAATGGTAACTGCTCCCCACCTGTATTTGTGCACCTGAGCTTTGATCCCAGCCAAGGAAGAGCCCTGGGAATACAAAGGCCACAGGCTCTTCACAGATCCACTAAGGGCTGATCTAGTCCTTAACTGGATAGCAGTATTTTACATCAGGCGATGCCCTGACTCTGCAGTTTATTTTCCAATTGATTTTGAGTGCAGTTGAAAGGTTGGAACTTGTATAAAAGCGTATCATGGCTTGTGTTCCTTGAAGCATACTGCACTCGTCAAGTTCAAAGGAAATGGTTCAGACTGTTGGCTTGTCTTGCTTCCAGATGTACTTCCAGTGAGCATGCATGACCTCATCATCAATTTCTGCTTCAGATGTTTGTGTCTAGCATTTTTGAGTGAAGTAGTTGAAATTTAGTCCGTAAATCCAAAAACCAGCATTTCTAGCTAGCTAAAGCTTTGTGTGATTAAAAAATGGCCTTGTTTGGATGTTTCTAGAAGTTGGCAGCATATTGCATTATGTGATGTTGGTAATGTGAACAGTGAGATATTTATGACAAGTAAATTAAGCACTTGCAACTTGTGACTTGCAACATGTATTGTGTTTTCTTGACTTTCGAGAGGGTAGTCACCACAAAGTTTCTGCTTGTAGTCTTTTAGCTTTGCAGACATTGAAGTAAAATGCTTGTCTTTTCTGCTTCTTTATTGATTACACTGAGTATAGTTTGGAGCCAGATAGATTTCTTTTCTTAACTTAGTGGGCAACAGTTCATTCAATAAAGCAATAGAGAATTTTGCAAAAAAGGAGGATAAGCTGAACTCTGTAGATGTATTCCTATATGGGTTTGGTGATATCAAGCCATGCTATTCTTTAGCGGATCACACTTTTTCTTGCTTTCCTTTGGCAACTGTCACGTCCCCAGTGTTTCCTTTTTTTACAGGAAATAGTGGTAATCCAGTTAGACTGATCCAATTAATAAACTTCTGCTATTGAATCAGGATTTCACTCATGGTTCTCATTATGTGGGTCAAGTTGATTAAAGATTATGCCGCTACCCAACTGTTTGCTAACAGACGCCTTGCAGTGACACCGTTGGATAGGATTGTGAGGGCAGTTGTGAACTTCTAAGCAAAAAATCAGCTACATTAACTTTCTTCACTGTGAAGAGGTCTCTTAAGGAAATTCTGGGGGTGAGGAATAGCACTTTAGCCTAGCACATTAAGAGCATGAACCTGCTACTTTTTATCTGATTGGTGGGACAGAACTGCTCCTTCCTAAAACCTTTTTTTTTTCCTCTTTGTTTTACTTTGGTGAGAAGATTTAGCTTAATTTTTTTTTTACCTGAAGCTAAGCACTTTGCAAACATCTGTAAATTACTGTGCCCTGCTAGGCTTGCAAATTTATTTGCTCCTTGTCCTATTTAGTACAATTTCCATACCTTTACAGATAAAATCTTGAGTTCACTATAAATTGAGAATTGTGGCTGCTCTAAACACGGTTTTGCGTGTGATTTGTTCTTTATCAGCTATGCCTTACACATTGCATATTAAATATTGTCTGCTGTTGATGGCTGGGGCTGTTTAGGGATGAGATGTGTAAAGTTTCATAGTTTCCTTCAGTTTTAGGTCTTCATGAAGTGATAACTGCAACTTAAAACACAAGAAAGTATCTTGTTTACTGGGCCTCCAAGAAATATGCCCTGGTCAGGATTTGGAGACCTCTTGCATTTCTTTCATGAGGAATATCCAAAATAGCATGATTAGATTCCAGCAAATGGATTTCTGAGTGGCTAGAAGGCACAAAGAGCTGCTATGCCATGAAATTGCTTCTGAAAATGTAAAAGAATAAAGCACTTCAGCAAAACTGTTCCCCTCTGTCTTACAATAGTTTGTTATGTCTATGTATCTGTTGCTAGAAACTTGCTGATGGAAAATTAGTCAGAATATGAAATTATAGGGCTACCATCAAAACATTGCAAGGAATATCACAGATTCAAGTGACCAAGTTATGTGTATCTGCAAATACCTAAAGGTGTATATGTGTGTGTAGACGTGTAGAGATGCACTCTAAATTAGGTCCTTTTAGTTAAAAAAAGGATCTGGAAGTTTTTGCAAGTAGCTACCTGAAAATGTCAATTCAGTGATTAACAGCAGCTGAAAAATGCTAGCATGTATGAAATTATTAAACAGTAAGTGGGGAAATATCACTATGCCAGTTTATAGTTGCAATTCACTGATCCCTGAAATACATGTAGAATGGATTTTTAAAAGTCAAAAAGAAACAATATAATCTTCCCCTGTACAGAATAATTCCTAAATTGAGTAGCACAGGACCCAGCCTGAATTATAGAACCAAAATGTGATAATAACATGTCCATACACTAATAATAAGAAACATGTTAATAAGGATTGATTAGTCTCTATGGGTTATGCCAGAAAAACTGAATGCACAACAAAATTATTAGAAATGAAGTTTGAAAGACAAAAGAGAGCGACTTTTTCAAAGAAAGCATAATCAGTGTTTTGAAACTTCTTCTCAGAAGATGTAATATCCATTAGTATTATAAATGGGTTCTGAGGCAATTAGTGAAAGATAAGGCCATTTCTGACTATCAGTCACTACAGCCGATCTGAATGGAACCTCTGGCTCAAGCCTGTAAGCCTGATTTCCAGAAAGAGCTATTTCATGAGAGAAACTTTTTAGTTCCAGATATTATCATTCAAAGACCAGTATTTGCAGAGTTCAGCTATTCTACTACATATAGAGAATATATGATATTAATTTCATTAAAATGGTCATATAAATTCCATGGCCAGGTTAAGTATATAAGCACCTTTTAGGTGTGATTTTTCAACAACTCTCATTATTTGGGTGTTCCCAAACAGTGCAAATGTTATGGGTAGTACTGACACCCAATGCTTAAACTAGAACCTAAACTTTATCATTTAAAACCTGTTCACAGTAACCAAGAGCATTAAACTAAAAGTCAAAACTTTAGTAAAAACTCTGAAATATTCCTTCTAATGCAGAACTTTGAACAAAGCAGAGGCTGTTTCTAACAGGTGAGTATCATTGAGACTGTACCGGGCCTCTGAAAGGTTACACTGTTTGTTTGCATTGTGTCTGCTGTGGCTTCAGTCCTGCTGCTCACTGCACAGCAAAGGAATTTCTCCATGGAATCCACATGTGGTCTCTTAGTACAGGTGGGGACCACTTTTGATTAGGGGTAATTGTATTTTTTCTTCAACTTCTGTCCAAATTTGTCACCATGCTTTGTGTTAATTGTGATGACAAGCACAAGCAAGAGGAAGTCAAAAGGCAAAACTCCAGAAGATAGTAAAACAGAGAATGTTGACGAGAGATGATTGAGAAAAGCAGAAGGAGCAAGCTAGTAGAAATTAGTGTGATGAGAAATGTAAGCAGAATATTTATATAGGACTTCCACTATAAGGACAATGAGCTTTTAATTAAGATGTGGCAGACAGGCAGAAATTCAAGAAATACAGATGACAGATCAAACCAAGATGAAGATGATTGTCTTTCCAGTGCAGTAATAAAATTTAGAAGCAATTAAGTTAAAATAACAGTTTCAGATTATCTGAGTTAAGGGGACTTTCAGCAACTCACTTTGGCATATTGAACTGATTACGCTTCTAATTTAGGGACTGTGGCATGTTTTAGCATAACTTTGCTCAGATAACAACTTGGAATCTGTGTCTTCCAGCCTTACACAGTGAAGTAAAGGAGGCTGAAAAGAGCAGTCTTTGTATAATTTTATCTGAGAATTTTTTTGTATTTCTCCCCAACCACTGCAATGTGTCAGTGGCATAACTTCTTTTCCCAGTTAACTCAAGTGGTAATCCCATTATTTCTCTGTGTGTTTGTTCTCAAAATAAACATGACTTGGCAAAAGTTTCCATTGTGTCTTCATTTTGAAACCTGTTGGCACTACAGCTGGCTAACAATGTTTGAGCCTATTAGAGAAAGGACATAGTAGAAAAGAAAAATAGTGGTTTAGTCCTTTTATGACTACTTGAATGCCTATTAGATGCAAATTCATTTAGAAAAAATGTCCTTGTATGCAACTAAAAATATGAGTCCATAGTTAGGTCATATTTCTGTCAGTTTCATAAGGGACATAAATGCTGTATTACTTTATCAGGAAAATAATCTTTCAGTTTAAAGTATGGTTCTCAACAAATTGTATTGAACTGAGCATTATGCTATCATTTTATTGATAAGTCAGTGTCTCATTTAGTTCTCCTAATATTATCATTTTTTTAAAAAAAATAGCTCCAGGGAAGAAAATACTGCTGCTGGTGTTGTGATGTAAATTCTGCTGTTTTTCATATTTTTAAATATTTAAGCCTAGGCCCAGAGCCAGTACATGGAAACAGGAAGTATGCATCTGGATACCATATTGATGCCAGTTGGAAGGGATTATCTTTTTTTCCAGAATCTTGTCTTCCACTTTAATATAAGGTTTGAGAGCATGTCCTTCAGCTAGAGAAGTTTCACAAGAGGATCTGAATGAGCTGTGTGACAAGCTCACCAGTGGGTGGAATTGCAGCTGTCCCACAGAGCCATTAATAAGGGTGGCTACGATGTGCCAGTCTTGACAGGAGAGCGAGTCAGGTGGAGGAAATGTGTGTGCCCAGCCTGTTCCTGCATTGTGAATTGGAGTGTGAGAGAAAGAAAAATAATTTCCTAAGAAAGGATGTTCTCAAAAGCAACTTCACTGAAAAGAAGCAAGGGCAGGGTAATTTTAAGGAGTAACAATGTGCTTTGGTCAGGAAATGATAAAAACTGTCTCTCGATAGCCAGGGGGCTTTGAACTACTCAGTAAAATATTCTTATTTTGGCTGTACTGGTGTCTGTAAACATGGGCAGCTGCAGAGCAGAAGGGGTGGGTGATCTTTCTCTCCCTGTAACCACACCCTTATGCAACAGTGACTTGTACAGAAGAAAATCATACTCCTAGAATCACTGCCTGTTTCTGAGATAAATATTAAAGAGAATTTTTTTTATCATATTGCAGCAGGTCTCAGAAGAAACCAGTTTTTCCCTTTTAAACATGGATAGGAATAAAACCCACTGATCACATAGCAGTATCATCAGCTTTGCTTTTTTATCCCCCCCTTCTTTATTTTGTCTATACTTCCACATTGTGCAAGAGCAAGTAAATGTGGTTATCTGCTGCAACATTTATTCTATATTTTTAATACAAAAATTTTCCAATCAATTGCAAATACTGAAGATTCAAAGAAATTGTCATCACCTGTACTGAGCTGTCAAATGGTTTAATATGAATGATTCAAAACAGTAGCATGTTTTTTGGGGGGGTTTTTTGCATTTTTTTACATTTCCCAATTTTATGTATCTTCCTAGGGAATAAGATCTGAGAAAAAATATATATGTGTATGTAGACTTGTATAGAAGCATAAATATACATATATAAAGAAGGTTAACTTGTTTTGCTACAGTAAATTCACAGCAGTGAAAATCTGCATAGCAGCATTAGAAATTCAGGACTGTCAGTTGTCATGAGCAGACATTTCTAATGCAATTTTCTCACTAAAAGTAAAATCAAAGATGTCTTATGTCAAATAACCATTGCAGATTTACATCCTGGGTTGCCTTATCACTCTGAGGAAGAAAAATTATTCTGGCTTTCCTAGTAAGATAGAAAACCGACCTAAGGAAGTTATGCTTGGACTGTTCAGCCAGGAAAAGGAAAACTCTGGGCATTGTCTAAAGCAATGTATGCAGGAATGCATTTTTTAAATGCTTCTGCAGAAGAGTTTTATATACTCCACCAGAAAACATGTTTAATCTGGAGTACTTCCTCCTCTTTAGCAGTGTGATCAATAAGCAAGTCAAACAAATAGAGAAAGGAGTGTTGTTCATGGATAGTTTTGCTTTTCGGTTGGAGTGAATCGAGGTATCCCTGCCTTGTAATGGGTTTGTGGCATTTGCAAAATATTTGGAAAGAAATAAAAACATGCTAGGAAACTTCACTTTAAACACAGTTTTAAGGGTTTGGGTTGGGAATTCTTTGCATTTGATGTCGTTGGGAGATGTGTATATTATTTTTTCATAACAAAATATCTCCTTACAGCAAAGAATCAAAATAAAGGAAGAAGTAGGGAGGAAACTCATGTGCTACAAAGATTTTCTAAAACTACTAAAATGCCTGAACTTCGGTGAAGATATAGAGAGTTGTTTTCATTATATGTGAGAAAAAAAAGAGGAGTTTATTGAGATAAAAAAATTTTTGTGCTTAACTTATTCCAAAATACTGCTGCAACTTGGAAAATGTCATGGTGATAGGGGAAAAAATGTTACTGTAGCACAGAGGATTCAAATATTATTCTTACATCAAAGCATAACAGAGGCTGTAGATGAGTAAAACATTTCCACATTATTGTAGTTTTAAAAATAATATGTATTTATTATTTTAGGTATGTAGGACTGCCACCACTGACTGGTAATCCTGCTTCTTGGATGTTTTTCCTGGAAGAAAACTGGTCAACCATCAGTTAACTCCATTCTTTTCTGTAACAAAGAAAAATCCTGCAGTTGCCAATGCTGGTTCAGACTTGGTAAGATAAGCACAATGCCTATAGACAAAAAGCAAAATAATATCTTTATCCAGAGAGAGTAGGCACTGTGGAATCTCTGCCTGTGATACAAACGAGCTATGCTCACGAAGGACAGGAAGAGTTCTTTAGCTTCCTTGAATTCCCAAAAAATAAGGTTAGGGTGTTCTCAGCAGTGCAAAAAGGTCAAATGTCAGAACACACAGAAATAGGTCTGGCAGTATGAAAGCTGAGCAATCTACCATGATGTACTTTAGGGAAATCTTGACAAGCCTTAGTGGGGAAAAAAACGCCTGTTGCTCTGAAGAACTGTTCATTGCCATTGGCCTTGGAGTCTAAGAGAGTTCAGTCCACAATGTTGGCTTGATAAGATGTTTATCCATACTGCTGGACAGAACTGAGAGGGTATCTGAAGACTTTGACCAATTTTTCTTCTAGAAAACACAGAAAAAAAAAAAAAAGAAAATAAAAAGAAAAGAAAAGAAAAGGAAAGGAAAGAAAGAAAAGGAAAAACCCCACCTTCCTAATTTTTTTAGACAGAACATATTTGAAACCAATAGGAAAATTATTGTTATTGCTGCTACTGGCTAACAAGGAAACTGAGACAAATGAAAGCTAACACATGAAAGATAACGCTGTTCACACTTTTTCTTTAGAAAGGAGGGGCACCTGCAAAAGAAAAGACATTCCCAGGTAAAATATGAACTAAAACTCAAAATGCCATCAGAAGAAGGATGTCTAACTATTAAGCTTTAACACGTCCTTTCTCACTCAAAAAAACATCTCAAGAAATGTATACGTTAAGCTGCTGGCTCTTGCTTCTAAACTTTTTCCAGTCATAGATTCCCGGATGAATTCCTCTGCAGGATTTTCCAGTTCAATAGCTTTCAAATTGTTTAGTTCCATATAAAACATGAATTTTAAATATGTGTAAATTAGAAGTGCTCCTACAGTGAAAAACATTTACTTCAGCCAGTTCTCATGAATGGAACATGAGCAATTATCAGAACAACAGCTTTCTTGCCGGGAGTCTGCTTTAAACATCCGTATTTCTGATTTTCACCTCCATTCATCTTCACCCAAAATTCAGTTATAACATGAGCTAGTCTTTCACTTTGCTTGGTTTCATTTCTAGGCATGGAGTTCAGATTAAGATCATTTAAGAAAATGTAGGAGTTTAGGAGGACAAAAAAATGCACTGGAAAAGTGTGTGGGGTTTATTTAACCTAGGTACAAATAGGCCTTTTAAAGCACAGTGCTGCTTGTTGAGCTTCTAACTAATTATTTGGTTGGAAAGCATTGCAAAATCATCTGTTGAGGAAACAGCATTTTAAAGGTGAAATCTCATCATGCATGTCTAAACAAAGAGGAAAATGTGTGAAGTAGGCCTTCTTATGTGATTCAGGGGAAAGGAGACTTTTCCTGGGGAAGTTTAAAGTGTTGCAGGCTCAGAGGCCGAGGCAATTTGGGATGTAATCTTTGAGAGGAGGTGACTTTCCTCTCCTCTCATGGTTTAAATCAATTAATTGAAGGGATATAAAATGAATGGGCATAGGGCTATGTTTCAGGAACTTCATTTCCTTACTCTCTTTCAAAGACTTCAAATAAATCATCCTTTTTCAGTGACACTCCCTTCAGTTTTTATTTTACTTGAGGCGATACCTCACATTCTCATTTACACAGTACATGAAGTTCCATTTTTAGAGTATCATAGAAGACATATACACATTCAAAATTCTAAAGTTGCTATTGCTGTATAATTTTCAGATGATTCTTACATGAAAAGTTCCTTTATTGCAAAATATGCAAATATTTGTGCCTTTATGGTACGAGAATAAAGATCATTATCCCTAGAATTATTTGCTTAGAATAATTTATCTAATGATTATTACAAAAAGAACTAAAGTATGTATCTCATTTCTTTTTAAAGGAATGCTTGAATTTTTGGCTGTGGTATAGAATAGCTATTCTATAAGGCTTGAAAAAAAAGTCTAAATTGCATATATAGATTCAAAGTTATACAATTTTGCAAATCAGGGACAAGTCTGTCTAAGAATCAAACTTCTTATCTAATCCCTCTTCTTCTTCTTTGATTTTAATTCATAAAATCAAAACAGTATATGTGAATAACTGCCTCAAAATTCAACTCTCTCTAGGTGTATAATACCTGGATCTATGTATTAGCAAATAATGGTAAAAGTGGTAACATTTCAAGCAAAAGAAATAGGAAAACAACTTAGTGATGTTGAACACACTTTTCAAAGAGTCCTCTTTCTGTTGATGGCTGAGCATCATGTTCTTAAACATGAGAATGAGGGCACACTGAGGAATATTTGGTGATTTTGTTGTCACTAAAACTATCAATAAAAAGTAAATAAGAAATCATCCACAATATAAAGCAACAACGAAAAAAATAAAGATATGCTGCTTGTGCACATTTTCATCTTATTCAAGATCTAATATAATCTTTTTAATTTTACTACCCACCACCCCTCTGAAGTAAATGGTTACAGCTCCTCTGAGGTCAATAGAACTCACAATAGAACTCTAGTATTTTATATTAATGCAAATCTACCTCATCTGTGGGCTAGGAAGGTGGAAGTGTCACAGAAAGCCAGGTAGCCAGGTATTTTATTGCTTTTATGCAATTTTGTGCTTCGAAAGTGTTTATTTTGAAGGGATGAATAATTCCAAAATATTTTGTGCAGGTTATTTATTAAGGTGAAATGTCCGGGGGACGATTACTTAAACCCAACACAAAGAAGAAATTCCTGGCACACCACATTCTTTTCTAACGTGCCATTTAACAATGTTTGATGGCCGTGCTTAAATTGCCAAGGTTATTTATATAGCTAGATATTATTATTGCCTTTGGCTTCAAATTTAAAAATTAATTCACAGACATTTGAATAGACTTTGAATAGACTCTAAGGTCTTCCAGCTGCACAAGCTTTAGCATTCTACCCCACCACCTGTCACAATGCATCAGTCTCTGAGCTGCACTTTATTTAGACATTTATTTCAGAAACGGATTTCACGAATTTTTGTTTGTGGCTGTTTGAATTCGGCTCACTGACTGGGATTCTGTTACACCTTGTGCTCAGGCAAATTAACATCTGAACAATATTTGTTTGTTGATCTACAGAGTGATTCATTACAAGCTACAAATCACAGTCACTTCTGGGAAGGCTCCATATTGTTGAAGTATGCCTTGCAGTAAGTAGAACTGCTGAGACAATTACAATTTGAAACTTGAAACTTAAAGGTTACTTCAGTACAAACACAGGGAGATGAGGTTTTAGGCATTTATTTGAATCCATGCACAATTAGAAATGCTCATATGCTTATGCAATTGAATTTATTGAAGAAAGTGTTAATATCATCAGGAGGATAACTGGGAAATAATTGTGTCTCCATTATGCTAGGTAAGTAATGAACCAATAACCTTTTTCTCCTAGCCCGTTATGTATGTCTGTCTCACAACATGTTTGTACCTGTTTTACAAATAGTGTTCAAGATGTACCTTGGATCATCAAAAAACTGAAAAAAAAAAAAAAGAAGAGAGTTTCTAGGATGGAAGATGGTATAACAATTATTAGATTTGATTTTTTATTTCAGTAGAGAAAAATTCTTTTTCCTGCTTGTAATATGTTTGCATCATAAATACAGCAGAATTTTCTTAATTGGTTTTGAGAGTTTTAGAAAACTCCCTTTCTAATAAATGGAATTTCTTAGATTTTAGTCTTCTATTAAAAGGTATTCTGATAAAACTGCCAGATGCTAAGATGAAGTTATATTAAGAAATTCATAAGCTAGAGTTACAGAAATATCTTTCTATTTTTTTTCACAGGTCTCTAAAATAATTTCTAATGAAAAAAATAGGGCAGCTTCCCCCCCATATTAAAGGAAATAAAATTCCTCAGAAGACTAATGTGGAAAATAATTCTAGCCTAGACTTTAAAATGTAAAGCTAAAGTTTCATTCCTGTCTGTTTAAATTCCATATTGTGTCACACAAAATGATTTGCAGACAAGGTTATTTGTGGTGCTGCTTTAGGATGTACAAAGAAGAGCGTGACGGGCTCTAAACTCTCCCACCTCTGGAGCAGGGTTCATAAGGGGCCCCTGTGGTTCATCAGTCAGGAGCCAGCAATGGAGAAAACTTTCCCAGTAGGTTATTTGACCCTTTCTGGAGAGCTTTCTTTCTTCAGCACGTTACTGACTTGTTTAGTTCTACTGACAAAACCTATGCCTGTAAACATTATTTCACTGGGTGAACCTTATAGGTACTAAAAGTTGTTCTCTCTAAATAACTACAAATTTTATGTTCAGGAAGCGATAGTGAATCCTCTCAAAATAATTCTTCTTTTACCCTCTTTGACGTATCCTTCCACAAAGAATCTCATACTGGAATGATGTGGAATTGAGCCCAAATTGGCATAGTCGGTAATTCCTAAATTGCTGTCTTTGGGGATCTCTTCTTCCACTATGTAGCCACGTGGTACATTTTCAGGAGACTAAATATACCCATCCTACCCTTTCAAACATGAAAAAAAAGAGAGATTTTCCACTATTGCTATAAATACGTTGTAGTTAGGAAGGATGTGTGATTTAGTTTCAAATGCTGCTGGTAGAATTGGCAGTTTAATGAAATGTTTGTGCAACTTAGTAGACTAAAGAATTTAGTTGTATTTAATTTCACTCTGTGAGACAGAAAAATACTTTATTTAATCATTGCACCAGAAAGTGTAGCCTGCTGGGAAGGTAAACTTGTAAGAGATATTAGAGACTTAACTGCAGTTCTGTGAAAATATAATGCTTGAGTCTACAGGTAGAGATTGTAGGTTTTTCAGAGAAAACTTTGTATAAATTCTGTATGTGAATTATGAGTGTATTCATTGACAGATTACTAATTTATTTCTATAAGTTAATGTACTGTGAATAAGCAGAGCAGGACCAGAAGCTATGTTTCTGTCTAGCAGGCATGTTGGGACCATGCAGGAGAAGAGGAACAAAACTAAAGAAAAGATATGGAACAGAGACCTTTAATGTGGACATAAAGTGCTAAGCAAGCTGAATAAATCTAAATATAACAGAGGACTGACAAGAAGATCCTAAATAAACCAGCGATTTAACTTGAATTTACACTCCAACATTCTTCAAATATCAGCTTATTGATCTTGAAAACTAAGGCCTTCTCAGAGAGAAAGAGGACCCAATACCTTTGTAACAGCAGATTATTTTATTTGTGATAATCTCTTCGGTTGTTAAAAATGGGGATTAACAAAAATGTGTGATAGCATTAAATTTGGAAGTAGTTAATAACATTAGCAGACGACTGCTGCATTTTGCCAGCTGCAGGAAAATCTGCATGTTAATGTATATCCTTTTTCTTCTCAAATTAAAATATGTTTTGGAAACTGCACCAACCTTGTTTCTAGTTTCTTTCTTGTCAGAAATCCTACATTCTTCTCAAACCATTCTCCTGACTTTCCTCTTGTAAACTAAATTCCTTATGCAATTTTCTTATGTTACCCTGTCTTTTTAACCCTCTAGCTCCAACGTAGATTACCTTTAATGCTCCTCAGTGAGCTTTCTGCTGCGGTCACCAGGAAACTGAGAGTATGAAGCTGTCATGAATGCAGAATGGATTCACTCAGTTTGGGCAAAATGCAATAGAAGAGTGCACATGTGCAGGAGTGTTTGACAACAAGGATAAAATGAAGTAATTGACTCACTTTGCTTGTAGGGTTGGTCTGCTTAAATGTTTTAGAGGTTTTCAAAATGAGAGACATAAGTTAGAGTACGTGGGAAATCCTATGCAGAGCTCTGGATGCAAGTGTTAGAAGGTTCACCCTGGCCAGCCCTTGTACCACCCAGTGCTACCAGACATTCCCCAGGTGTGAGATCTGGGGCCTCCAAAACCTTTTATGTTCACTCTCTGCAGCAATCTATGCAAGGGAATAAAAAAAAGTAGAAAAAATGCAAAAGAAACATATCAGAAGCCTGTCTTTGCAGGTCTCACATTATTTAATCAGGACAAGATTATTTCTGTGGAGGGGGACAGAGAGAGACGCTGGCCTGGAATGGGCAGCTGTGAGCACTTCTCAGAGCATCCACTGAGAAAAGGTCAAGCCTCAGTGGGCCCTGTGTTTCCTGGTGGTCGGTTTCAATGTTTCCCCGTGGTTACCACAGTGACATCATTGTTTTGTTGTGGTTTACTGGGCAAAGAAGTGACTTGTTCTTGATCCCAATTATTCACCTTGTGTTAGTTGCTGTGTTGTCATCTCTTTCCTTTGTTTGTTTAAAATTAAATTGAGGAAATAAATATTTTGTGAACATTTTAATTTAATTGTGCAAAGGAATGCAGAAAGCAAGAACCCCAAAAAATACATATCAAACAACAACTTTGTATTACTTTTCCGGAATATAAGGGAAATTCAAAACTCAGAATTTGCAGACTTTTATAATGCAAAATAGGCTTTTCCTCTTTCTGTTGGTAATATGTCTTGCAGATGAAATTCTATTCTATCACTGCACCTTTCCTGCTGCACCTTTCCCACCTGTCCTTTTTAATAATTTTTGAGGCCTTTGTTTTCTATTATACCAGCTCTTAATTCTTAGCCTTGCAAGTTCAGAACTGCCATAGAGCTCTGAATACCTCCACTCTTTCTTACCAGGAAGGGCAAGGCAGTGTGCCAACAGCAAGCTGGTTGTCCACTCAGGCAAGAGGAGCTAAAATAATATTTTAAGACATATTTTAAGTCTCAGGGATTGGATTTTTATTTGGCATTATGTAGTTACATATTTATAACCAAAAAAACCAATCTGATTTCAAATTGCAGTCATGGGGAAACAAAGGAGCAGTCACACCTTTTACCAGTATACCATGTCTCTTCTGCTTTTTGTGGTTTATGTTGCTTAGTGTACAATAGTTAGGTAAAAAAAATCTGATATGAAAATAAGAATGGGGGAAAAAGATCTCTTCATATTTATTAATCTCTGAAACTAGTGATTTCTATAGCATACTGAGTCTTTGGGCTTGTTTCATGCCCTTTTTCTTTCTTTCTTCTCCTTGCTTTTTTACAAGGAAAAAGCAAATGTTGGCAGAGGTACTTGTCCAAGTCACTGCAACCTGCATTAGTTTAATATTTCTCCTTTACTGACAGCTAAGTTAATGCAGCAGCATTAGACTACTGTGGGGTTCAAAATGTTGTGGTGCTTGTTCAATTGAATTACACCAGCAGAAGGCCTTAAAATTGAGAAGCTATACCAGCAAAACTGCATTTTTCTCAGTAGAGCTCACATAACTCATTTACCACATGGGTACAGTGTGGTCTCTTTAATACACCCTCATTTACACCAAGAGTGTTTTGCTTCTTCCATACCTGACTATGCTGGCATGGTAAAGCACAACTAAATTGAAAACATTTAAGAATACAAATGCATACTATTTCTCAACCTTAAAAACCCCTGTGCAGGCAGAACAATGTGTTCCATCGTGAGCAAGTTAAGCAAGAGGCATGTTTCTCCAAGTTATTTTTCTATTTCTATTTGCTATCCTCAGCTTAGCTTACAATTTTTATATTTTTTGTATTTCCCTTCCAACTTTATTATTATTGGGCATGTTGATATTTATATTTTTAAAGACAAATTTGTTTCTCTAAAGGAGATGTCTGTGAAAGAGATTTTATCAACAGAAGGATTAGCTTCTTTTTCTTCGTCCTTTGAAAGAAAGTTGTCTTTGAAAATTCTTATCACTGCACTAAAGATAGTGTTGCAGACTGTTAAATCACAATTTGATTCCTCAAAGAGAGTTAATTAATCTTCAAATGCATTTTAATCGCACATCCTATGCATTTCAGCATAACTCAAGCATTAAGTACATGACACATTTCTTTTCTGTAAAAAGTGAAATGAACAACATTTGAGAAGTAGGAATTTAATCAAAAATACTTTAAAAGTATATAATTTGGGATCCACAAGGCTGAGCCTCCAGATGACTGGGTTTGTTTCGGATCGGTGTTGCTGAACATTATTGTTACTTGACAGCTGCTCTGCACCAGCTGTGATGAGTGACCAGTTACAGTTCACACCCGGCTGACACGGAAGGCCCTGAGTAGGAATTACCACCAAGTGCTACAAATCCCCAGTTCACCTGGGCCGGGGGGCAACAGGCCAAAGATCAAACTAATAGCAGAGGGGCAAGGCACATCAGCAGGATAACGTGTGCTGCCTTTCCCTGGGATGCATTTTCTCTTTCAGAGCTAATAACTTGGAATTTTTTGAAAATTTGCACAGAAATCTTTTCAAGGAATTTTTAAAACTTTCAAGTTAGATATCTCTCTTCAATTCTCTTTAGCAAAGTACATTCAATTTGATGTCCATTACCAATAGATCCATTAACTAAATTCATTTTCTCTAAACAGGGACATTTCTGCTAATGCTTGCTCTTTTGTTGCTTCTTATGATCTTTCAACCATTTTAAAGAGATGCTGTCAGTATATTATTTTTAAAAGAAGCAATTTCTGAACTCTGGATTTAGCTAGAACAACTGTTAAGACCATGTCTCTGTTTCAAAATGTCACTTACAAAGTACTTTCTTTCCCTTTGCCGTCTTTTTTTTCCAGTGTAACAATTTTCTCTGATGCTTTCAACTCAATAACAGGAATTTTCAACTTTGAGGTTGGTGACCTCCTTCTTTATAAATGTCAGCTTTCAGCTACTCTGCATTTTAGTGAAATAATCTCATAACATTTTCCATAGCAAGATGCTATGATGTAATTGCTGCTGAATTATGATCACTGCAAGATACTATGAACAAGACTAACAAGCAAAGTGGAGTAATAGCTGAGCATATTTTCTGTATATAAATAGGATATTGCAAAATTTTTCTGTGTGCGAGTTTTCCTTTAATAGGCATTGTGCTGCGAATGTATGATGTTGGGGGAAGATGTTTGTTCTGAGGAGATGTGGAATTATATAAATTGATTATTTCTCAGCACAGCTCTTCCTTTAACATATGGAAGAAACTTTGTCTCCATTGTCAGCTGGAAAACAGTTAATTAGATTCTCATCCACATGTAGAGACAATTAGGCTATTAGCTATAAATAAGGCACCTGACAGACACAAGGCTTCTTCTCCTCACCTGTGCCCTGCCAAGACATTATTTGTAGACTAATGGTGTACTTAGGAAGGTTGTTTTTCTCACATATCCCTTCAAAGAGGTTGTTTAGTTTCAGCACTTGGAGGTTTCAGAAGCCATCTGATGATTGGTAGGTATTATTTAGAGCATCATATTAATGATTTGGGTTATAGGGTACTGTTGCTTTTGCTTAGTTAGGAGACTGAGGTGTTTCAGTTGTAATACCATGCCTAAAATTCAGCTAGGAATCTCCTAGATTTTACATACATACTGCAAAGAACTTGAAAACTGCTTTACGTGCACTTACAATAAACAAAAACGTATTGAATGTTATTATTGGCTTTGTACTATCCCTTCAATCAGATATTTCAGGGTTCCAAAATCAGATATTTCACGTAAGTTGAGACCACTTTTAGTATGAAGGCTACTTAACTTGGGAAACAAAGTGCTATTAGATAGGCATGATGTTTCCTTAAAAACAGAAACAAAACAAACAAAAAGAACCTTATACTGTCGTAAAAGAGAATTCAGCTACTAATTTTTAATTATAAAGCCACTCTAAATCTTGAATCTTATGATTCTGCTGAATTTAAATTCCGAGGAAGATATAATGGAAAAAAAAAACTCATCTCAAAGAGGACAGTCTTTGAGAAGAATTAATTAAACAGAAGTTATCAAAGACCCTTTCTATTTGTTCTCTTTGTCATACAACATTTTTTTTTTTGCAGATTGCTGTTTCATAATTTTAAAGCAGTGGGGAATGCTAATCCTGTCTGACTGCTAAACAGGGGTTACATCAGGCCTGTGAGTGGTCACCAGCGAGGTTCCTCAGAGCTCCATGGTGACGGGCCTTGAGGGGAAGCTGTATGAGGAGTGGCTGAGGTCACTTGGTCTGTTGAGACTGAGAGGAGACCTCACTGCAGTTACAACCTCCTGGTGAGGGGAGGAGCAGGGGCAGGCACTGATCTCCTCTTTCTGGTGACCAGTGACAGGATCCAAGGGAATGGCCTGAAGCTGAGCCAGAGGAGGTTTAGGTTGAATATTAGGAAAAGGTTCTTCACCCAGAGGGTGTTTGGGCACTGGAACAGGCTTCCCAGGGAAGTGGTCACACAACCAAAATGCTCTCAGCACATGGTCTGGGTTTTGGGGCTGTCCTGTTTAAGACCAAGAGTTGGACTCGGTGATCCTTGTGTGAGTCCCTCACAACTCAGGATATTCTATGATTCTGTGATATCTTCATTATTTGCAGCAGTGCTGGAGCAGTCCAGCTCACCCCACAGTATGAAATCTAAAATGTGGCTTGAGAGTAAACTTTAGCTTCTGTTGGGGCAGAGTTTTCCAGAAGGTGCTTTCTAAGACCGCTTTAAACAGCATTTGATATGTACCATTTAATGAAAGGAAAACACAGTGATTTTCTTAGACTGAGATTCCCGGGACATGATATCCTGAAGAAGTAAAGGAAGAGAAGGCATCAAAATTACAGGAAATCCTTCTGCAAAGGTTTTTTATTCCTTTTTAATCTGATGAGAAATGTAAAATAAACTGTGTTAGGCTTTGATTCCCAAATTCTATGAATGTCAACAAAAAATTTTGCAGCATTATTGATTTCAAGGGCTTGGCCACAGAGGACAAATTATTTTTTGCAAACACAGCAGTAAAATGTGTATCTCCTGAAGGGAGCCTTGCAGTACCTAGAAAATAGCATGATGTTTGGGGTTTTTGTGGGACTGTATAATTTTACTCTTTGCAAGTGTATTTTCATTTTTGGTAGATAAATAGTCACCAGTCAGATTCACATAGGAGAGAAATTACCAATTTTACTTTCATTTCTTTGATATGAGGGCTGGCTCAAGGCTGCTCTGATCCCGTTCCAGTTACTCCATTCAACGACAAGCTTCAGAAAGACTGCTCTAAAAGTGAGGACAGCTACAATTCAGTGATACAATCACATCAGAGGGTCTCCACAAGCCAGAACTGAAAGACCAAGGCATAGCACTGAGTGTGCTGATTGCCATCTTCCTTAGTAGCCTTCTGAACTGTGGAAAAACCTAGCAAACAGAATAAACAATCTTCTGTTTTCCACCTGCCAGTATACAAAGAAGTAATTTTGGGAGGGGAAAAAAAAAAAGAATGAAGTGGTTTGTGATTGGAAATATATGATGTGGCGAAATGCTTTCGGTCTACAGACTTCTTCAAAGACAAATGTGAAAGGTAACTGCCTGACAGTAGGCTTAAATTGGCTGTAAATAACTTACAACTTCATTAATTAGCATTCCACTAATCAAAACCTGTTGAATGCTTCCATGGAAAGATTTTGTCAAGCAGGGAAGGGGCAGTCTATAGAAAATGTTTCTGTCCTCAATTGAAACAGATATTGCTTTGCAGCATGTGACTTGGGCCTAGAAATGCAAACAAATACACTGTTTTGAGCAACTGTGGCAGAACAGTCTGATAAAAAGTGTAGTCTAAAAGTCTGAAAATATTGCAAATATTCATCTCTTGAGAAATAAGGCAAGAAAAAAGGAATAAAGCAATGAACAATACATTTCTCTTTAGGTTATTTTTTATTTATTCCCTTCCTTCTAAGCAGAAGCAAACAATTTATTCTCTAGAGCTCTGAAAGGTTAATCACTTGCAGGAAAATAAGGATGTGAAGAATATCTAAGTAATAAGAGCTAAAAATGTCAGACACCTGAGTATAAAGCAAATATATCCGTGTTTTTCAAATCACTGCCTCTTGTGATTTTTTGAACACAAGGAAGGATATTATTTTAAATAAAACATTACCTTTTGTGTGTAAGGGGAATTGTCAATGGATGCAAAGGAAAAAAATCATTTTGGAAGAGGTGAAAGGCTATGACCAGTATTCACCTTTTTAGTGAACCAGTACAGTACAGCAGGCAGGGAGCTGCTCTGCTGTTGGAAAGCACAGTCCCGTGCATGCCCAGCAACAGGCAAGCACCAGCTGAATTCTTTTCAGACCTGCCAAGCCGTGAGACTAGGTTCTATAGAAGACACTCAGAAAGTTAATCGTAGAGTGTATTCAAAGGGTATTATACCACCCTTTTCCTAATCACCTCACCAAGCAAGGAACAATAATTCGATCATTGCGCATAGAAATCTGTTTTCAAAAATTTTGGTTTTCTCCATAGGAGTTTTTTTCTGGGTCTTTCTCAAGAAATTAAAAGGAGTGGTTTTCAAAACTTGCTCAGAAATCCCTATTTCTGGGGTGGGTTTGCATCTGAACACTTCGAGTGTATCAGCTAGAGACATTCAAGATGTAATATTTCACCTGCAACTTAGGGGCAAGGGGCAAATGAAGAATTTTTCAATGTTTATAAAATTCCTGAGATATAGTCTCTCATTACCCTTTTCAGTAGATTACTGTGGTTGCTTAAGGTTGTCCTAGTGCTGGAGACAGAAAATCAGTATATATTTTACACAATTTGGATTTAGGGCCCAAGAATGGAACAGCATTTTAAAGCTGAATGTTTGTTTCAGAAAGCTGATTCTCTAGTTCCTGTAGAAAAAAAAACAAAAACAAAAAAAAAGTGCTTAGTGTCAAGCCTCCTGATTTGCAGTATGTACATGCTTTTGGTATTGAAAAGTCTGGAGACTACTTTTTTGGAAAATCTTGCTTTTTAACTATTTTCTTTCTGCTGATTTGTTTTGTGTTGCTCTCAGTCTTCATGACCCCCATGTCCAAAAATGCACACAGATTTGTAGAAGCTGTTTTGCAGAAGTGTAAATTTGACCTCTGCATTCACCTGCTGACTTTTATCACTTTATAATCTGCAATGAAGTGATTGGAAGAGATTGCCTTAGTGGTAAATACCATTTCAATGAAAGACCTTCTAAGTCATGTTCTGATTGTACACTCCAATCTGTTTCATGAGGTGTATTCCTGCTATGGGTTGTAGCCTGTTTTCATTGACTTGCTTCCTACAGACAAGTTAATGACGTTCCTGCAATCCAAGGCAGTCCCAAAGCAGTCAGAAAGGGGATGGGGCTTTGGCTGCAGGGTTCTCTGTAGCTAACAATGAAGGCATTTAAACAGAAAGTTTTTTCACACAGAACACTTTGTGATTGAAACAGATTTGTTGCTTAAAGGACCAGACCTTTTTCACAGTTGGGCACAATTTGGTTAATTTTGTGAAGGATTGTATCTCCCAGGGCAGCATGTTCTGTGGATACACTAAATGATCTGTCCTACATTTTAGATGTATCAGAGACAGAGTTAATTAAAATACATACATTCTGTATAATGTAACAACAGCACTGAGGCCAATCCTGGCTCCCAAGGAAATTATCTACGCTAACCAAAAGTTATTTTCTCTTTACACTGTGTAGCTGTTTCTTTTATTAAACTTATTAAAACCATTTTAAGCTTTGATGTTCTGCAGCTTTTTGGCTGGTGTTTTCATCAGATGTTATTCATCCTCCTAAGGCGTATGTTCTGCTTTCAGAGCAGATATGGGCACTTCTCAGTAATTTATTCCTGTTTAAAATTAAAATGCATTTAAAATGTTTCATATTGGCAGACCTGGAGATGATAGTCTTCTCTACTTATCCACATGGCAGAAAAGGCATAAACTGTAATAGTGTCAGTTTTTCTTTTTTAACCTAATCTAGCATCTGTGAGATGATGGTTTGTATATATATATTCTTAAATATGTATATATATATCTTCCTTGCATCTTTCTTATCTAGAAAAATGTCCTCTCCTCTTCCCATCAGTTTTAATGGCATCTTGCTATGGATATCCTTATCCCTATTCTGGCTACGAAAGTTTATCACACAAGTTAGTTTTTGTACAGGTAAGAAACTGGTCATGGAGATGATTCCTTCCATTCTCCTATGGGCAAGCACAATGGATTCTAGGGAACTGACTTCCAACAAATTGGTCAAGAAATTTGAGGCAAGAGTTCTACAATGAGGACCAAGAGATTTTTGAAGCAGAACAAATACAGTCTCTAGGATTACTTTGATGAAATGTGCCTGTTTAGATCTCATTGAAAGAGCCATGCCCTTGAATTCTAAGGCCATCTTATGAAGAATATCCAAATAAAACCAAAATTAAACCAGCAAATGCTACTTCTTGCTTTGGAGATATACATAACATTTCTAGATTTCATTGTGAGGATAATGTTACAAATCTCCACCTATACATATAAATAAATTATTCACTGCTTTGGACCAAAGGACACAATTTTTTTGGTGCCAGAATTCAAATGTGCTGCAGGGATTTATGACGGATTAAATAAATTTGATTCAGTTTGTCAAAGATGCATAGGGTATCCACATTTTTAGACCATCAAATAATTTTTGGATATGGTTTGTGGGATACACTTCACAACAGACTCTGTTTCTCTTTCAAGCACTGTTAGTAATAAAGCAGCTTTGTAGGTTTGGTCAGGCATTTTCCGCTGCCCTCTTGTCACATGCAATAATGTCGTATTAGCACATCCAGACAAGTAACAAGTACATCTTGACCATAATTAGTTTTCTCACCTCTGCCATTTCTAACAGATAGAGGGTTCCACTCCTTTTTCCCATCATGGTTAGAAAATTTCTCTTTATACCTGTCCCAGTCTTGCACGTGACCACCATATGTTCATTTATTCTCAAGGCAATACTGCTTTACAGTTCTCTCCCTTCATTAATGTTTAATTCAGCAGATATACCTAGAGGGATTAAGTTTATTCACATCGGCCTTTATTTTTTCTATGCTAAATTATACCACTTTCTCTTCTGTCCTATCATAAGAACAGACAGTGGATCCCTTCTGACAGGTGTCCTGATAGCTCTTCTCAGTTGGTACTGACATTGCTTTAAAAACTATTGCACAGAAAGACAGATTCTGGTTAGTATTTTAGTTTTGTGTTCACGATGTAAGTGGATTTTTGGTGGGCTGTGTGAACTGAGAAGTGGACTGCAAAGGAGGAGCAATCCTAAACCAGACTCATTACTCTGAACAAGGTGTCAGACCTGAGAGTGGTTGAGGAGGGGGCAGAGCAGCTCCCTAGAAGCTGAGTAAGGAATAAACAGATATTGTTTCAAGGCACTTTGCCTTTGTAAGGCTGTAACTCAACAAGGGCAGTAGAGCTTTCCCTTAAACTGTGGTCCTGGAAAGAACCTGCCCTGAAGGGAAAGGGGTGGGGGCATCAGTCTGAGAGGGAAGGCAGCTAAGTGACCAGAGGCAGAGCCAGAAAACTGAACCAGGGTCACTTTCTGGTTTGAGGTTTTTTCAGGGCTGAGCTATTATCCCAGAAAAGATGACTCTCTAATAGTGTCTGAAGTGAAGGAGTGAGTCTATAAAGATTGTTGAGGCCCAGGACACACGATCAAAATAGCCAGGCAAAACAGCTTTTTGATGTTTAACATACTCTTAAAAATTTAAGTTCATTCAAAATGATATATCTTGGAGGATGCTTGGTGGGGAAGAGAAACTGAATGTAAATATTTATTTGGTCATCTCTGGCCAAAATATGTTGCAAATATTTTCTGTAAGAATAACTCTGAAAAGAATGCTACATAGCATTTGTAGCAGAAGCAACTAGCTGTCTTAATGGTCAGAGCTGCTGCTTGTAAACTGAATCTTGACTGCTTCAAATGAGATCTAGAGTTCCAACAGACACAAAATCCAGGTCTGTGTACTTGTGTTTTTATTCAGGATAGCCTAATAGGAGACAACATTCTTGTAACCCTTGAAATAAAAAGAAGCAAAAACTGGGTGTACTGACCTGAATTCATAATTAACAACTCCCCACTCATGGAAATTATACTGAACTTTCTTGGCCTTTGATAAGGCAAACTGACATAGTTGGGCCTTCATCTTAGCTCTTCTAAGTTACTATATGGGAGTTTTGTTATGTGGAGCAAAAAAGAATTGTAACCTAAAAGGAATTCACGGAGGCAAATTTTTAGTCCTCACAAGAGATAATAAATGGATAGAAATTGGGTCAAGTATCAGGAAATAATCTTATCAGTGGCTAATTCTTTGCCTCTTTCTCTCCTCCAGCCACTTCCCCCCTCCTCTGACAGATCCTCAGATTCAGAATATTCTGGCACTTCAGTTGAAGGTGCAGCTTGGAGTTCTGCAAAGGCATTCTGGATAGACATGGCATGACATTAGTTACTTGCAGTCTGAGACTTTAAGAGCATTTTACAGCAATTTAATGTCTGTGCAAGCCAGGAAAGAAACAGAATGAAAGTGTAGCTCAGACATTGTGTTGGCTGAACTCTGGCAGCTGCTGGACCTGCCCGGGAGCCATGCAGGCACCTGTGGAATGCCAGCTCCTCCTCTCTGACAGCATTGGACACGGTGTGTGCCTCACAGTCTCAGCTCCAGTTGCTATAAAAGTAGGAAAAAGAAAAAAACAAATCATCAACTAAAAATCTGCTACAGCCTGTTCATACCGAGTGTCACTGTGGAGTAGGCATCAGGCATTATTTTCTGATGCTTACCTTTGGGATAATGTTGGCTGCTGATTCTTCTCTACCCACACTGCTCTTTGGGATCTGAGAATACTAACAGCCCTAATATTTTGACCTTTTCTGCTTTTCATTTCTGAAGAGCTAACAACAAATGCTTCTTCTCTCATCTAAATATTTCTTTTCCAAGAATCTGTCTTCTTTTTATCCAAAGAAAATAAGCTGTCTTCTTACTTTATGAACCTCTCATCATTCTCACCCTTTTTCTTCTGGACTCTCTATTAGCCATTTTCTTTGAGAACACATTTCAAACACACCCAGTCTTGGCCCAGTCCCATCCCACCAGTATCGACTGGAATAAAAGAATAACCCCTTCCTCACATGCTTATTAATTTGCATCAGTGTCACATTGAGATTTGGGGGGCTTTTGGAACAATCGATATGCTTTGAAGTTTTTGGTTCATTGTAACACCAGAATTTTTCCTAAATGTCAACACCATGTTGAACACCTTTAAAGCTACTACACAAACCTTGCCCATTTGCTCTCTAAATGTGCATCTCTTTCATTTTTTAAAATATTAACTAATGGTACACATGTGAACCTGTCTCGCTCCCATGGAACATCTAAGGAATGTTTGTTTGTTTTCCTTTAGGATGACACATATTTAGGATGAGACATTTGTGCAAATCTTTTTTCTTGCTTATACCATTCTCCATGACATTGTTATAAAGTCTCTCCACACACAGAGTATAGCAGAAGTTGCATTAATCATTCTGAGTTTGAGATAGATCCTTTTAAGGAGGAGGTATGAGACTTCATTAAGACATAAAAATTACAGAAATAGAAATAAACTCTGGTAGCAGTTAACCAGAGGGACAGTGGGGGGGTCTGAATATTCAGTCAAGTGTTGTCCAAGCAGCTGCTTTTTTTTGTTGTGGTTTTTGGTTGGTTGGTTGGCTTTTTTAAGAGTTAGGATATGTGACACTTCAAGTAATGAAGAAATCGTGAAAGAAAATCAGATTATTGTGGATAACTTACTTTTTATAACTCTCTATGCAAACATGTTAGTAGTTCAATATTAAAAGTCTCCTGTTTTTTCTTGATTTGCCAGTAAAGTCTGTGAATAATTATAGTACATAAGGACATGTTTGCAGCACAGAGGTTTAAACAAGCAATGCTTCTTGTTGTCTATATAGGAATCACTTTTCAAGGAATTTCTCCTGGACACTACATTTATTTTGTGGTTAGAGATATAAAAAGCAATTCTACAGTGCTTTACTGCGACTTCTTATCTGAACAGATTCCTACTGCTCTGGGAATATTACGAGTTGAGGAGACTTTACTGAGTTTATAATGGAGTCCATCAGCTGGGCACCAAAGGCTGTTTAGTTCTGGTCCCTCAATAGTTAACATTAACAATATTCACTGCAGTTGTGAATGGGTTTAAGGTGGCCTTCTGTAAGTCTCCTAATTATGTAAATTTTTTGCTATTTTTCTACAGGAGTTCATACTAGATCAGCTAAAATTTTTGAGATTCTAGCTAAGGAAAAAATGTAGTTTTGGTTTTATCTTTTTGGAGTGATTGTGACTGAAATCAAAAGCTAAATCTTACATTTCACCAAAGTGTGAAGGAGGATCATGTTGAATTTTATCGGGATACAAAACAACAGTTACTCAAGTAATTCCAAATACTCCTTCTCAACTGCTCAAAGTCCTTCAAACAAAAGCTTGTGTAATTTTTTACCTTATCCAGTTTTTATTTAAGAAGGAAAAAAACTATCTCACATACTTTAAACTTCTCCTCCATTTCTACTTTAAAGTTAATGATATTTCCATCTTTCTGGAAATTGTATTCTCCCTGAATTGAACTAATAAGCAAGAGTTCTTAGTTCAGCTTGTTTGCTAATCATCGGTCATGTAGAAGTAATTTTTTCTCAAGATCCTTAATTGTAAGTTTCACACTCAATATGCTGAATCTGATAATGAATTATATCCAGGCAATTTAATGTTCTTTATCAATTTTATGTTGCTGAGGATTAAAAAACTAAAATAACCCCACCAGAATTCTTGTACTTAATGTCCCAGCTTGAAAACTTTCCATTTTTTATGGATTAATAGGGCTGTGTGTTTTCTTGTACTTTGTCAAACATCTCAGAGCAACACCACTACAATTTCAAGAATCTTAAACCATGAAAGTGCTGTCATCTGCTTTGTATCAACATCATTTTATGGGGTTTTAGCACAGAGGACAGTTTCCTGGGAAAATTAATATGCAGTCTTAGCCTGGTTTGCCCTGTGAATGTCAAAGTCCAGTTTGAACTACGTTATGGTTAATGGTGATGGTTTTCTATTACCTCTGACAGAAATTTGATCCCACTTCTGTGAATGATGTTTAGAATTTTACTGCACTCCCACATATTGCATAGTTCACTTGTTTAAGAGTGAAAATGTAGTTCTTGAATCCCTTGCCTATACTGTTTCATGAAATAAAACAAGGAATTTCATTCCACTGGGATTAATTGGTAGCAACAGAGTTTCTGCAGAATATTATGCACTCCTAAACAATACAGTACTCGCTTTAGCACAGTTTCTGCAGAACTAACATGCTGCATAATTCCATTTGTATATCTCTGTCTTATGCTTGAAATGGAGGAAATATTGTGCCATTTTTGTTTATTTCAGTAATAATTCAAGGATCTGAAAGAGTTAACAGGAAAAAAAATCTTCTAAAGGATCTGCTCTTCCTAGCAAATCACACTCTGCCCAGCTTGTTTGTCATGCCTTTGGGTAAACAACCAAATGAGAATGTTGTGTGAAATGAAAATCTTCTCAAGCAATTGCTCACCAAATGGTATGGCTCAAGGAGACAGCTTGATCCCAAGCTGTACAGGAGGGCAGTGTCTTTACGGTAAAACTAATAAAAATAGTTGATAGCTAAAGACTATAGGGATGGGTCTGTTACAAACTCAGCCAGGGAAGCATGTGTCAGTGTTAAAAGTGATATTTCTACAGCAGCAAGGATAGGCAGCACCTCCAGTAGAGTAAAGCCATCCTGCTCACCAGGCACAGTGCCAAATGACTCACTGCTCAGCTGTGGACTTGCTATCTGGCATTAACCTCTTCATATGCAAAGATTAATCTATGTGGTTTAGCCATTTGCCTCAAGTGTCTTTTCTGTTTTAAACGTGACATCCCGAAACCAATACCCAAAGAGTAATGCCGGTCCTGAGTAAAGGCAGATTTACTGGAGGTCTCTCTGAAGTTTCTGTCACAGCATCATAATATTTTAATTTCTGGCTGCAGATCACCTAGTTACTGCCAAATTAAAAGTAATGGAAGAGATACTGTAGAACAAAAAGTCTTGGAGATGTTTTTGTTCAAATTTGTCTCTTCAACATCTCTTTTTTTGATAATCTACACAACACCTTTGGATGTAGTGTGTTTGCTTTCTTTTCCTCTCCCTTCTAATTGTTTTTTTGGCCAGTCCTTACCCTATCTTCTTTTCTCTCAGTAGGAATAATCTAAATTGCTTTCTCCAGACTCGGGGTTCCACTGCCACTCAACTGGAAATAATACAAAGCAGTTCTTTACCTTATGAGAAATGTGAATGCCTTTCACATGCCATGTACTCTCACTAAGAAAACATTATTCTGCTGCACAATGGAAATGCCTGGGAATGCTTACTACGCTCTTGTCAGTCTCTCATTTCTCTTGTCATAAAATTAAGTCTTAGAGAATTTTTTTTTTCATAGATCTCAGATTAATTTAGAGATCACAGCTCTCAATACAGTTGTGCTGATTTTTTTTATTTTTTACCTGCTAGCAAATTTTTTCCATATCATGAGGGAAGAGTTTCCAAGCAATCTTGGGGCGGGGGGAATCTGGATCTAAAATGTCATGTGTTGTGCAGAGAATTATCTCAAGAAAAACACACTCAAACTTCTTTGTAATTATGAAATTCCAAGTTGCTCTGTTCTTTGGAAGACACCAGCCTATTTCTCCAAGTGCTGTTGGCTTTCTCTGTGGGTTGGCATGAGGGAAATACAGCCATTGTCCTTCTTCATTCTTATTTTCTTTCTGACTGAAATCCATTTTTATTTTACATGCATGTCACAAGAATATGCTGTTTTCCCTTCTTTTCAGTTCCAATCTGGCATAAGACAAACACTGCCAAAGCTCAAATCTTTTATGGTCCATAAAAGGTTTTCTGTCTCAGCCATTCGTCACTGCAATTTTTTTCAACTAAGGGACATCAACTCTTTCGTTGATAACTTTTGTTGACTATCTTGCCTTTTACCATGAATCTTGTAAGCACTGAGTGAAAGGTGGGAAATATAAAGTGAGGATGATTTTAGATTACAGAAACTGGAAATTAAACAAAAAGAAAAACCAAGCTACACTTTAAAGTCAGTTTGCCACTGGCTTTTAAAAAAAGTAATAACACTGCTATAAATCCGAGTTGAGCTCCCTCACCATGACTTTTTTTTTATTTAGACATATATTCTCAACATAAATTTCCTTTTAATTCTGGACTTTACTGCTTCCTAAAACTGTGGTTTAGTTACCCTGCTCCTGTACAATCTAAGTTTCACTGCTGACAGTTATCATGAGTGCAGCATTTTTCACTGCAGCATTTCACCTTATGATCACTTGGGGTTCATAATCAGTTCTACAGGACAAGTTAAGTGAAGCAAATAATTCAAGGCTTTGGGGATAACTTAAAAATTTTTTTTAATTTCTGAAAATTATATTATTTAATCTGTAAATAATCCTGCCTCACTCAAAAGGAAAAATCCCTAAAGAAATGCAAAATGTCTGTATATGGTCCCCATGTAACTTGCCTTATCAGTTCTGATCATTTCAGACAAGGCAGTCATTGGGAGGCTCTTCTCCCCTCTGTGAGCCCACAGAAACTCCTGTCTCTTTCTGCAGTTGCTCAGTCCCTTGCCTGGATTTACAGACTTCTGTTATGAGACTTATGCCTCACTCTTTCATTCCCTCCCTAGGCACTGGAGACAAACACCTTCCCAACTATCTCCAAACTTGAGAGCCTTGAAATAAGAAGTCCTGAAATCCTGATTTGGCAGGTGTCCCCTTTGTTCTGCTTCCAAGGAAATGCCACCATTTTCTAAAGTTGGAGTAGGCTGGATAGTTTTCCCTCCCATTCCATTGTTCATATATACCCTTTTGACAAGTGCCAAAGTTTTGGTGACCTTTCTCTTCGCCTGATTTCCAATGCTGGAAGAGAAGTGACAACCAAGGGCTTGCTTGATTGCATTAATAAATAATGTATTCAGTAATATAACAATTTAATATTCTGTGCCATAACTAATAAGGTGCATACAGGTGATTCTTTTTAGCTCACAAACCCTGTATGTTAACTTTTCAGTCATTTTTTTAAATAGAATTTTGTTGTCATGAGGAAAAGAAAAAACATGTAATTTGATTTTATTCCCTGTTTAACCTGATTTTACAGTGCATTATCTTAGAAGAGACAATCAGCAGTTCTAAGTCCCTGCAGAAGAAAATGAGAAAAAATATTAAAATCATGTCTACAGTCTTTAATGGGTAGATATAAATGTGCTAATCAGTCTAGCTCCAAATCCATCAAAGCAAAGGCACATCAAGTAGCAGAGGTTCATAAGGTCTAGATAAAAATCCCTTTCAAATATTCTGTTAGTCTATGTATATGAATTTACATTCTTAAATAGGCTTAAATATGCACAAGGAAAATGGATTCAGCTCTGGGCTATTATCATGAAATATTGTGGCATTACTATTAATAGCAAGTAATTTCAATATTTCTCTACCTAAAGTCATTACCTGAATAACTCAACTTTAGCACAAGACTCATAACAGTGTCAGCAGCATGATTTTGTTGGTGTGGAGGGACTTGCTTTGTGCTTTTGCAACATATAGGTGAATATTGGACTTAAAAAAGAGAAGATAAAACATCCTTTATTTCCATATGCTCATCTGGGAAAGCATGTTTGGAAAATCTTTGTTAGAATTTCATGCCATAGATTACGTATGATCTTGATTATATCTGAATATTCAGGTTGCACATAAAAAATATATAAAAGATATATCCCTCTGTCACACTCACCTTAACTTTTCAAGTTCACTTTATTCTGGGATGTCACAAAGATGCTAGCTGACCTGATTCAGTCAGAACTCCTTCTAAGACTAGACCTGCAGTGTCCTGGCAATTCTACAAATGAATCTGCATTGCAGTAATGTGAAGAATCATTCTTTGCACCTAAGTGCTACTTTTAAAAAGTGAGGTCATCTGTACCTGAGGTACGTGTTCTAGAACACTTGAGAATAAAAAATCATCCATTTGTCACAAGTACCTTTAAAGAACTTTGATGTAATAGGGACTAATAGCTTATTTTTGCTGTCACCAAGACTCTGCCTTCTATTTTGTTGTATTCAATGCCTTTTTATTTTGTAGTCAGAGGCCAAATGGTACGTCTTCTCTGCCAGTCAGAAGAATATTTTCCTACTCTGAATAGAACAGCTCCCAGAGAGTTCACATCTACAGAATTATTAGCACATGCCTATTTCAACAGTGTCTGTTGCAATGCAGCTACTTTGGGCTCTGAGTCATGAGGGGACCCTCCCCTTCACTTTCAGGTTTTGGTGAAACTTCATTAGAGGATTCTTGGGCAAATCTTTTCATTCATAGGTAGGGAATGCCAGAAGCAAATTAAAGTCAGTCAGCCTCTGCTCGTGATATCAAAGTCTCAAGGAAGTCAGAGGAAGTATCATAGAATTAGAGAATGGTTTGACTTGGAAAGGACATTAAGGACCAGCCCCTTCCACTGAGACACTGAAGGACAGAAAGGATCGTGTTCGGCAGCTAAAGACCAACTTTAGAAAAATCACTTGTGTTTTTTATACCGTTTTTAAATATTATGTTATTGTATTTCTTCTGACAATACTAAGAAGCAGCCTGTAGTGCTTAATGTTTGAGTGTGGCTATTGCCAACTGGCTACTGCTCCTGCATTCCTTTTTGTAATGTTATTTGCATATGCATACCATTTCTCTCTATTAACTATTTCATTATATATTGTCATCCTGTATAAGCAACCCAAAGAGGGCACTGTTAAGTGATAACAACCCAAAAAATCAACTGCACAAAACTCCATGTCCCCTCAAGCCTTATGTCTTGCATAAGGTAGTAGTTTTTCACTAATTTTCCTATGAAATACTGCTGTAGTACTACAGATCAAAAGAAAACCTAGAAGGAAAGACCTGAAAAAAAAAAAAGACAGCAGAGATCTGAAGCTGATGGGAGCTGCTCTCTGCTGTGACTTTTTTCCTACAAAGCCTTGGTACAAAATAAGTTGGCAGTGCTATTCAAAAAAAAAAAAAAAAAAATCTAGTGATGCTATGTAATGTTGTTTTCTGACAGAAAAGCCTTTCATAAAAGCAACATAAAACCTGAGAGTTTCATACTGGAAATGGCAACTACTAGTTTGTTCAGTAATAAATTTGTGTTGATTTTCTAAAAGCTAAAGTTGCTTTTAGGAGCTTCCAGATATTTTATTTACTTCTTTACTTTTTCTACGCTCATCTTCATCTTAAAATCCCATTATAATTTAACATGCAGCTTTTATCCACTTATAAATCGACTGTTCATCTCGTATAACTCTGGGGATATGTCCCAGAAGAGGGGAGAGCACAGGCCCTGAAGCTCTCTGGGACAGACAGTTCAGAGCCCAAGAACTTGCAGACTTTGGAAGGGCCCTGGCACCTTTGTTTTCTGTGTGATAATACAAGCCCCTCCACAGAGAGTAAAAGGAAATAAGGGGGGAAAGAACATAAGAAAGGCAGGGGCATAAAAGCATGGGAATGGGGGCAACAGAGGAGAATATGTAGGCACTGGTAAAAATCTGGGGGAAGGTTACAGGAAGGAGAAAAAGGGATTAAAATGTAAGGGAGTGGAATAAGGAAAAGTGGAGATGGGAAGGAAAAACAGGTTTCAAGTTTCAATGGTAAAGTGTACCACTTCTATAAATGCTCTGAGAACTACAAGAGAGGTAAGAAGAACAGTCTGTGATCGGGTGTTCAGGAGTCAGACAGAGCTGAATAAAAGGAAAATTAATCACTCATGAAAAACAAATACTTTACTCAAAGCATAGAATTATAATAAATAGTCACAATTCTCGCTAGATACCTTCTGCATGCAAGGCAGGCACAAGTCTTTATCTATAAACCATTTTGTTAACCTATTATTAACTTTTGAATGTTGGGCTCTGAGAGGTAATATTAAGAAGGGAATAGGAGACAAGTCTTATGTACTGTGTCAGTGCCAATGGTCTGTTCAAAGCTTAGCTGCTGACATTATAAATTGCAAGCTGGCCAAATGGCAGCTATGCCTGCTCTTTTTGCTTTCTCCCTCCCTTCTCCCCATGGTATTTAAGGTTAGCAATTGTGCAGCAAATAGACACAGCAGAAGGATTTATTTACGGAGACCACACTTTCATATCTCCTCATTAGTTTCCATTCCTTCCGAGAATATTCAGTAGGTGTTGCAGAAGGTCAATATCTTCTGAGAATAGTTCAATTATATTTTGTCCCCTCTGCTAAGTGTCCTGTACCCCTAGACACCCAACAAACATAAAGACAGTTTCCTAGAGAGTGGGTTTTACTTCACTTTGACAACTAGGATGTATTTCGGAGTGAATATTTGTTTTTACATGCATAAATCCCACATTTAACATTCCATAATTGAGGGGCAGAGTATAGGTTCTACATCCATTTATTCTTACTGTACTGGTGTTACACCATATTTCAAAACATTGTGTTAACATGCAGCTGCTGAGCTACACAGTTTTTAGTGCTAAGCTTTCCCATATTTCAATGGGGTCAAGAGAAAAGGAAGAGAAAATTAAGTAGTTATCTTCAAAGCCCACCTTGCATAGAGGAAATACGTGACCTGAAGCCTGCTTTGGGGGAGTTGATGAATGAAAAGGATGAGAGTTGCTTATATTATTTCTTATAGTAAAATTTAATGAATTATATCATTAAATATATGCTAGTAAAGAATATTATACTGGCATTGGGTGTGTAGACAGATGGTGCAATAAGTGCATTTTCATAACACTGTTGAATGACCTCAAACCACAGTATTATGCACAGCCCTGTATATTGGAGCATCTGTCTGGCCTGAAACATGTGAACAGTTCTGTATTATTTCAAGAACTCAGGACATAAGGAACCAAGTAAACATTAGAATGTGCATTATGTAAAAATATTTTCAGATAAATGTTTGTTGCAACTCTTCATCTTTGTTAGCAGAGACATGCTGTTAAGTGCAGTCAGTCAGGCTAGATTCAGAGTCTGAAAGAAATTGAATACCAGGAGAGAAAAGTGTTATATCTTTTATGTCCTAACCACAACGTAGCAATAAGTGAGGTTATAATTTAATTCTACAAAATATGATTATAAATTTTCCCTGGAGTCAGATGACTTCATTCAGATGAACCTTTCATTCCAAGAATGCCTTGAATGTGCTGGAATATTTCTAGCTGAGGTTCTTGCTATTCTGTTCACTCTTGCATTTTATTAAAAAATGAAAGAGATGCAATTGCTGAATGACATTCAAATTATTATCAATGCACCTCACAGAGACAATAGGATGAATATCACACTAAGATTTCCTCGTTCACTTCACAGATTCATACAGACACCTGACCATCATTACAGTAAATCACCAAAACCGAGAGTCTTTGTCATTTTAATGCACAAGGCTCTTTTTAATGCATTCTTTGCCTTTTTCAGTACCAGGACTATGAACTATGCATCATACCACCTTTAGAGCACTTTCTATTTTTTTTCTCTGGCTCTTACAAACAAAGGAGAAGAGGAAACAAGGTTTGAAACTTTAAAGATTTGTAAGGCTTAGTATAGATAGAAAAACATCCTGGCCTGAAAGATACTTTCTACACGGCTGGTGTGGTAGACAGAGATATCACTGAAATCAAAGGTGAGTCCCTTTCAGCTAAGGACTGGAAATATGTTATTCCACTTGTGCAGGTTACAAGGAAACAGAAAACAAGTCTGTAATCAGATGAAACACTAGGGAAAGAGAAAGATGGAATAAGCTGCAAAAATTAAGAAAAGGTGTCTGTGTAAACTAATCTCATTAGTTATGCCTACAGTAATTCAGAAAGGGATTTTGTTGTCTAAGGGGAAGTTTGAGGTAATTAAGAGATGATAATATGCACTGGAAATGATGGTGTGTCCCAGAAGGGAAAAAAAGAGAAGATTTATGAGCAACATTCAATGAGGATCCTGAGAGCAAGAAACTTTTAGCAGGTAGCTAGAAATTCAGAGGAGAAAGGAAAGGACAAGGTTTCTATCTGATTTCAGTCTCTTGACTTAGTTGGAAAAAATTCAGAGATTTTAAATGCAATTTCTTGAAAGAGCAAGAGAAAGGAACATTATTGCTCCTGGCAACACTTTATGTTAATTATAAGATAAATTTTGGGGACTGAAAATCTGTGAATGGTTTAGTGGAAAAGTTATGATGGGAAGGAGAAAAATACCCATTCAAGAAGAGCTTTGCAAGTCTGACTAGTCAAATCATCGAACTGTATTTTTGTTCCCTTTGCTTTTAATGACACATTAACATATTCTATAGCACTGGGGATCAGTGTATTTTTCATACACTACTTCAATGAAGTGATTTAAGGGAGTATCTGAAATTTAAATTCCTGTGTAAATCAGAGACTTTCACCTCCTTTGCCTTTATGTAAGTGAAATTATAAGTGAAATCTGGCAAGCCAAGGACATGGCTAACACAGAGATGGGTAGCTCACATATTCAAACCAGAATTCTTTCTGTTCATCAGTTATCACAAAAAGCTTTGGTCATATACTTTCTGTATGTATACTGGCCCATGCCTGAGTCAGAATATAGGGAATCAACCTCCTTTTCTTCTTTCCCTCTGAAGCCATATTTAGGTACTGAATTATGAGCCCTTTCCAACTACCAGTGTTTCATATACTGCTGAGCTGAGTTGATTCCAAACAAAATTAAACAAACAATCTACATGCATAGAACATGCATATTCTTGCCACAAAAATAACTAATTTGGGATAATTCTGACCATTAGGCCAAAATGCTCTCTTCTGGAAGGGATAGTCATCACTTCTATTCACCAGTAAACTGAAGGAAACTGCAGCACCTCGGCTAAGTAAAATAGTAAATGTGGATTTGGTAGCTACCTCTGGGGCTATCACAAACATCTGTTTGTGCTATTGTGTAGGAGTGTGTGAAAAATTATTCTTCTGGAAAATGTATGTTACTTTTATTCTAAATACTTATATGTAAACTGTATTACATTATTAGGCACCTCATATAGCCAGAAGCATTTAAGTTCTACACTCTTTAAATTTGTGTAGCAAATTGAAAATTTGTGAGTAACTTTGAACAGGATTCTGACACAGAGCTTGAATTTCTATTTCTCTAAGCAGGAGGTAGAAAAACAGTTGGTGTGGCCATCAACCATAAGCACAAGGCTTTGAGGCTGGTATTTTTGTTCACTGGTCCCAGTGGCTGCTCTGCAAAATGCATGTTAGCTCCTGTTCTCTCTCTGTGCAGATCATGGGAGGTTTTAGGGAGGAGAGTGGGAGATTGATCTTCTCAACTTCATCAGAAATAACTGCTACTTTCCACCATAAGAGCAACAAGCACAGTTTTACTAAGGAAGGACCCACTCCCCATTTTCAGCCTACTGTGGCTGAGTAGTGTTACAGGAACAGACTGCTTGAGGAAGTACTTGCATGACTCCCTAAAATGTTAGGTGATATCAGAAGCTGCCTACTAGAAATAAAACAATTTTCAAAGCAACAGCCCTTATTTGCATATCAGTTAAAGGAAAGTTAATCAAAATTAACATAACTACTTTAGATCTAATAATATTCAGACAAAGTGTGCAATTATCAGATACTCAGCATTCCTGGTTCATGATCTTTCATTTTAATTACGTCTATTACTGGAAGTTATTCTCTTTAAAGTACATTCTGATGTCAGACACTGTGCATTAAACAGTTATTAAAGATCTAAAACTGCAAGATAGCCACTAAGTGTTATGAGCTGTCACTGACTTGAAGCAGCAATTGTCCAGAAAATACAAGGGAAACTTTATTGCAAGGAATGCCAAGACCACACTGAAGGAAACACTGATCAGAAAATGGTTTCCTTCAGACATTTTCCTGTAGGAGCTGCAAATATAATTATTCTTCTCCAACAGCTTTACATGTTCATGTACACAAAAATTGTGCAAGAAATGGTTTAAAAAGGCTTCGCATTTTAATGGCCCTTTACCTTTGGATTGAAGACCCACATGGATTTGGGATTTTTACCCTTTGTTGCATGTTTCCTCCATACTCTGAGATAATTTCATCACTTGCATTGTCAAGTTGGTGCTATTTAGCTTTCACTTTTAGCTAAGCACAAGAAAACTGTCTTTATTTTAAATCTCAGTAATAGTAAAAATATGTAAACAACACTTAATGTGGGTGGGGTTTTTTTCTAAGTGTTAACCTTACTGCCCAGACTAAAGAAATGCTAAGTTTGGCTAATGACATGCACTAGTACTCAAAATTGTAATAAAAATAAGAGATAGAGTTTTTAATACCCATTCTACCTTATCGCAAGCATTGAAAATTTTAAGAATGAAAAAGGAATAGGATTATCTGTGAAATTCAAGTAAAGCTGATAAAAAAAATGATTTGTATTCATTTGGAAGATAAATTGCAGTAAATTATATTTTCCTCAGAATATTTGTTAATTAGTGTGAGAGAGAGATTTTTATCAGCTATCTTGTGAAAATTAAATTGCTTACATTTTAAAAGTGATTAGTATTCAGCATGGATGCTGAATCTTTTTACTGTTAGCAATTCAGTAGAGTTTTTCATAAGCCGTATTGTCAGCAGTTTTGTTGTTATAACAGGCTGAGACACATAGTATTCTGCATTTATGAAACAACTAAATATTTTGTCATTCCCTATTAAAAACAGCACCCGTCCAGGGGGATTTTAAGCAGACAAATGCTAAAATCCTGGAGCAATCTTAAAATGCTTTCTTTTTTTCCGTCTCACTTTTGTCAAGGTGAACAGAGCAGTCATGGGGTGCAGTTGAAGCTACCACCACTAAACCCAGCAGCTGGATCACAGTAAAGGATTTGAATCAAAGTCATCAAGGCTGACTCATGGTGAGTTGACTTTTGATCACTAAGAAAATCTATATAATTTGGAAAGGCAAGAAAAGAAGATTCTGTGGAAAAGCCAGATATAAGTAAAAATAAAATGAAAAAAAAAGATTAACAGCACTGTCTCTTTCTTGAGATGGTAATAAAATTAGAGAAATAATCTCAGTGAGAAGCGTAGGCACAATTTTCAGTTAGTCTTGTACATCATGACAACACACTTGCTATCTTTCTGTTGAAATAATGCAATAAAAATCAATGTTCCCTGAGTTCATAAAACTGATCTCTGAAATTCCTGTACCAAGGAGGCTTTTTTTGCTTCCTTAGGATAATGTATATTATGTCGTATTTTAAAAGAATATTAAACAAAAGGAAGTTTCATTAACTGCTTTTAAGATTGGAAGGGCATATTCTAGAATTGAAGCAAAACAAAATCAAAGTATTTCAGACCTCTGCCAGAACTAAAATATATTTCACTATTTAAATCTTGGTCTATTAAATCCGTAAGAATGATCAATAGGTCCATCTCTACCAGTGCTGTCTGTCCAGCCTACTGAAAGACAGACAACGTAGTGATGGTCGATGGTTTTCTTGATGGTTTTTCTTCAGTCTTAGAATGAATTGGCTGATCAAAATGTCTGTGCAGGAGAGTGCTGTGCTTTTTAAAGAAGAGTCCAAAACAAATCTATTTTCCAGTTCTACAGTTTTGTATTGTTCCCCGTCTGTGTGCTAGCTAGAATTTCATGCTGCCAAACCCGATTGTAGGATCAAAGTCATAATTGTATAACTTTGCCCTCAGGAAAAGTATTGCACAATATGTAATCTTCTTCATTCATCGATCCCTTGTACTGAAATTGTGTGTTCTACAAAAGAAAGAAAAATTTTTAAAAAGTCAAATCTCCAGGGAACTCACTGAAACTCTTTAACTCAAAAATTTCTTCAGCTAAGTCAGAGCAGCTCATGGCATTTTTCACCTGCAGACCCCAATATAATTTCAAGAAAACCGTAATAATGTTGCTATGGTGGGTCCTTAGGGAAGCAATTGCCACCAGTGAGAGTCACTCCTTTTTTTCCCTACTATTTCCTACTCTTAATTTTCACTGAAGGACCCAACAAGGAACTGAACAACAAACTAGCCTAAAACACCTACCCCTGCCCTGAATGGGTCTTGGCAGAAACAGTGCAGTTACTGTGTGAGAAGCACAGTGTGGTGACATGTGTTGCACTGCAGAGGCCACCCCATGGGGACATCTGCCAGGGAGGCTCTGCTGCTTCTCCCCCCAGGTAGCCACCGAGCAGCTTTCCCTTTCTCTTTTCTTTTTCCCTTGTGGGTTTTCTGTGCTCCCCCTTCTGCCTGCCGCCACCCAAAAAAGGACATTTTCACCATTAGAGTCTGTGTGTGTAATCAGCCATGAACCTTCCAAGAAGTCTGTGTACATAAACCTGTGCAAGAAATAAATAAGAACACAATGTGATCGCTCTTTAAAAATTCATCCTGATGTTCCCTAGGACTAGTGTAACTACAACAGCTTAATGAATGCACTGGCAAGTGGTATCTTGATGTTGAACAAACTCTTTCACTTCAGATATACTCTGAGGATAGCATTTTTCCTCCATTTCCTCTGTATTTTATCCAACACTTTTTATTTGTGATGTAGCTACCATGACTAACAGCTAGAAATGCAATGGAAAAAGTGGGAAAATAGAAAAAATATAGTTGCATACAATCCCTTATATCATGTAAAGCTGCAGATTTCAGGGTAAACAAGCATGTGTTTTTCCGTCTTTACTGCTACTGAGTCTAAAGAAGAATCAAATATTTGAAATACAAACAATTCTGGGGAACAACGTGAAATAAAAGTTACATGCTGCTTTTATCTAAATGTAGTACTTAAGTGAGCGATATAAACTTGAATATTCTTTATGGTTTTTTTTTAAACTGTATTTGCTGCAGAGCTCTCACTGGGGAGATAAAAACACACAGGTGCAATTAGAAAATGATTCAGTTGGAAGCAGGTGAAGTTATATGCCCCCAGAAACCAATTATTGTTTAAAAGAAAGTATAAACTAATGCACTGTTATTCTTAGATTATTTTATTACTTGCCGTTAAAATAATCGTGGGCACCCAAATATTTTAAAAGCTAAACTTGAATAAGTTATACTACTCAGTGTATATCTAGAAAAGAACTTCAAAGTTAGCTCAGTTGATCTTTTTTAAGCTATATACTTGATTTAAGGGTAGTTCTGGGCAAGCGCTTGTATAGTTTCCAAGACAAGGAGACTGCAATACTTTCTAAACTGCAATTCTTTCTTTAGGAGAATACATGTGGTATGTAATAAAGGAGGCCATGAGTGGAGAGACACAAAAAAGAAGAAACATCACAGGAATGCTGAAATGGTTGTTTTCATCAAACAGATTAATTCGAGCCAAATTGAAAGCAGTCTGGCAGACTTAAAATATGATGTTAGCAAGAATATTTGGTGACTATGAGTAAAAATGTAAACATCAGTCTTCAGCAGTCTCCCGCATTTTATAATGTCAGTTTAGAATTTCTGGGAATGCATATATAGAAGCTAACTCCAAGTATCCTATCACAGCTCCCTATAGTCAGTAGAGCTTTCCGACAGAATGAAAAAATTTAGATAATCCTTGTAAATTTAACTGGAAACACAGGAACATGAAGTTCTTATTACAGACATCTAGATTAGGTGCCTAAAGCTGGAATATGTGGATTAGCTTTTTCTGTTTCATTAANTTTTGGTTGGTTGGGGTTTTTTGAGAGAGAAGGAGCTGGTGATACAAGGCAGTACAAAGAAACAGTCTTCTCATTGTTTCTATACATGAGTAATCAGAGACACTAGAAGCCTGCTACCCACATTTTTTTGGCTCAGCTGTGTTTGTTGTCTAATCAAATTGCCTGGATGAAATATCCAAATTGATCTAATCTCTTAACTCTCAGGGGAAAAAAATGGATATAGAGGCCAGTAAGGATTGTGTGACTCAGTTTCACCTCTAGTCCCTGAACTAGTGATAGGAACCCCTCTGGATATTGCTCTCTGAATCATTACGGAGCAGCTGAGCATCCCTTGGTGGCCTTAGTCAAGAAGCTATAGGAGGGTCACATGAGCTTCATAGGCATTGTTGGTGTGCAGAGTTTTTATGACAAGGCCTGAGATCTCTTTATCAGTGTCTTGTGAGAGCAGCCCAGCTTTTTATCACTGTTGTTTAGGGAATTTACCAACCGAATGGAGAGTAAGGATGCTGACGTTAAACGTACAAAGGAATGCCGAAAGTAGGGATTCCTACTTTAACTCCATGTATAAACCGGCATTTCTTTACCAGGGCAATCCTAATGGCTGTCCCATCATCTCACAAATTAGGAATAGTTACTCAGCATCTGTGGCCCACAACATAAAGCTAATTAGGAAACCACAAGAGGCTTAGCAGTCTCAGAATCGAGTGCAGATCTGTTGCACTGCTGCACTTGTATTTACACCCCTGCTGTGGGGGGAAGGCCTGGCTCTGTTTGAGGTGGCACACATCAGCTGACTCCACGCCCCTTCTAACAGGACCAGCAAGTGCATTTGGGAGCAGCTTTGTGCAGATGCCATGGAAAGTCCATGCGCTCTTGTGAAAACCACTGCACAGCACACAACAGTCGGAGCGTGAGGAAACAAAGCACGCGAGTAGTGGCAAATGTTTTCTCCGTGCCTGTGGCCTGCTGATCTTCCACAGTGTCCTTGTTCTAATCATAAGTGAGTCTCATGGTGGCAAAGGAAATGGGATATGCAGCACACAGTCACTGGCCACGCCACATGGGGAGGTTTTGAATGATCGACTCCTATGTCACGTGCAATTTTGCCGATCTTGGAATATGGCAAAGTACATTGTACTAACACAGTTTGGAGCTTTCAAAGTGCCTGCTGATTTTATTTTTTTGTGCCCCTACAGGGAGGGAACTGCCAATCTGCATGGGGCATATTGTACCCAGTTAATTTTATAGGCCACGTGGAAGAGGGGCTTATGTCCTTGCGGAATAAAATTTCAGTTTAAATGTAACTCTCTGCTTGTTGTCTAGAAATGTGGAGTCACATTTAATTGGCTTGCATTGATCGTTTGAAACTGCTTATTAGTTTAATGCAGTGTTTTGACAAAACTGTAACCTTCAAATAAATGGAAAGAGAGGTTGCTACTAGCAATTGTATTCAAATTTTCCATTTACCAATATATGGATTTATGAAAAGCACATCTATAAACCCCAAGATTTGCTGTGATTTTTTAAATATACACAAAAGTGGAATCTCAAAAAAATTAAAATGTGGAGGCTGACAGAAAAGCATTACTGTTTCTTCTATGTGTAGTTCTTGATCTGTGTCCCAAGGAATGGTTTTGAACAGGGATAAGAGTAGTGCACCACTACTAGACTGGAAGTCTGCAATATCCCTTATAGGTAGTTAAGCATTTATAAAGGTATTTGTACAGCACCAAAGACAAGTAAATTAGTTCCCCTATTTGCATAAAGGTCTTTCAAACCTGCTGACCATTGTTAGTGCGGTGTTCAAGTAAAAATTGCCTTGCCAACTTATGAAGGAATTAAATATTTTACAAATAGCACCTGTCAAAGTGGGGAGAAAAAAAACCCCAAACATAGTACCAATGAAATAAGTGCTGCTTGGCTTGGACGTCCTTTGGTTTCATTCTCAAAACTTTGGATGAAAAGGAAAAACAAAACCTGACTGATCTGTCCATTGCCACTGGTTCATCTTGGGAAAAGCTGCAATACAGCTCAGCTTTGCTGAAACAAACAGGGTTTGTTGACTGTTTCCGAGGGAAGGAACCACTCCCATGAAGTCACAAGCTTTGCCTCTGCAAGTGCTCAGTAGCCCCTTCATCATGCTGTCATAGCACAGCCTTTATATTTAAGTCTTTGAGGTATATACAAGGGAAACGAGACTTCTTGCTGCCTCAGTGGTCTGGTTAATAGGCACTATCAGAGCTCTTATCGTGGCAAATTCTGCTTCAAAGCAAACTCTCAATAGCTCTATTGTGACTTGATTAAACTTGTTTGTTCTATTTTTACACCAGCCTTGCCTGCTGGTTCCAAATATATTACACATTCACACCTGAAGATGCCCCTATCTTTTCTTCATCTCTTGTTCACACTTTTAATTGACAACTTTTGAACTATTGAGTAGCAATACCCACGAAGTTGCTATGTGGACTGTGCTAAACTTTAGCTTGCAGTTTCATGTACTGAGTTGGACTTTTGCTGAAAAGGACTTTAAAAATTCCACACTGAAAAAGTGTGACATTTTGGGGGGAGTATTATGATGTTTTCAGTCTTTAAAATAAAGGAGCAGAGTTTTCCCAAACTCTCGGAGGCATCTACACAGCATCTGTGGATGAATGTGATTCTACATTACAGTGTTCGCCATGCCACAAACTATATGTGTTTACATGACAAATGACATTTCTGGCTTTTATAAACTCATTATAATCCAAATAAAGTGTGTGTGTCTTAGCTGTAAAGTGCTCAAATTCTGATCAAGCAATAAGTAATAAATACATATTCTCTGTTCTGAAAGGTAACCTAGGGCTTCTGCGGGACATCATGGTTCCAAATGGAAAGTGTACCTATGTCATTTTTGGCCATGTGGATAAATGAGAAGAATTTTACAAGTTTTAAGTCTGAAAGTAATAGCTGTAGGGAAGAGGGAATAGAGCATATTCTGCAGAATACACATAATTCTGCAGAAATTTCCCCTAAATGAGCCTAAGCTATGTATGTGTAAAGCATAGTTTGTATATGTTTCCTGTGGCCATTTATTCTACTGACTAACTATCCCCACTGTTAGAAAGTCATGCATTATTTCTTGTTTGCGCTTATCTGGCTTTCAGCTCTTCACTGCTGTTTCATATTACATCTTTCTCTGTTATATTAAATATCCCATTAGTAGCCAGCAGAAGTAACTCTGCAGGAAAGTGCTTATAAACTATAATCAAGTTACCTTTTGAACTCTATTTTGAGAAAGTAGAGTAAGCAACTCACTAAAGATCTTATATTATTTTTCAGCATGTTCTCAGAATTTCTTCTTCCAGTTTTTAACTTCCCTTTTCACTACTTTAAATTTAGGAAAGTAGGTCAAGTGTTCATGAACCTGACTGCGTGCAAAGATAATCATTAAACTCTGCAATTGACTTAGCCAGATATGTGTTCAAGGCACCTTGGGGTGAAGATCATTGGGCCAAAGCAGTAGAAAGATGTTAGACTTGTTTACATGTACCCCAAAATGTTCTTTACCTACTTGCCTCTGTTTGTTGCTCTTATGTTGGCCAGCTGATCACCTTGAACTTTTGAGTGAAAACATCCAGATAAAGAGCATTAAAAACTCTTAAATGCAATTCCAGTAAAGAGCCTTGACAAGACATGTAAAGGTAAGCACAGCCCCAATTCTATGCTTTAAGTTATGTGTCCAACAATTTTTTGCTCCTCCTGATGTGCCTCCCTAGTTGCACCTTGGGTTTGTCCTTTGGTTATTTGATTTTGGCCAGCATGCCTGATCTATACCTTTGTAGATACAGATCATGTCCAACAATCTGATTTAATTTAAATTTCCAGTACAGTTCTTTCCTGAACTAGAGAATTAAAAATTACTGGTTAAACCTATCTGATTTTTTCACTACTCTGTCTTTCTTCCCCCCAGAATAGTATTGTTTACACTTTTATTCTAAATACTGCATCGCTAAGGAGCTGCCAGATTTCCTCAGGATTTTTTTTAGATCAGTATCCCAGAAGACTTCACCTATGAAACCTCTGATTTATGAGGTCTGCTTTTTGAAGCCTGCTATTTTATTTTTTTTGTACTGCACCAGATTTTCGAGCCAAAGCTTTCCTGCAGCTGTATTTTGTCCAAACATGTCAAAAGTTTCAGACCGTTTTGGGGTTTGTTAAACCACATGTGGATGCTATAAAGTAGAAATAAAAATCATGTACATGCAAAAAGCATGCAGGGAATAATGGCTGCCTAAAGGTGGCAGCTTGTCAAAGGACATTGTGATATTTTTTATTTCATCTTATGAGGAAATAAACAGGAGAGGAAAACTTGGCACAAAAGAAAAATGTGTGCATCATTGCAGCCAAGATGCTCTTTTCAAAGAGCATGCAGTAATACACACAGCTAAAACCACGTGACCAAAATGGGAATCTTATGCCAAAAGAAACACCAAATTCATTTAAAGCAAAACAAAAAGAGTATTTCAAAAATTTTTGGAGAATTGCCTGCCTCACCTTGATTTTCCACAACTTTCCATGATCTGGCCATGAAGAAAACCTCTGAGAAAAATCTTGTGACTTGCTTACTTTTAGCAAAAATTATTCAGACTTATATCTTGCTTGATGATGAGATGTCCTCAGTAGGATTTGACCTGCAATGCTTGTCGATGGAAGGGATTCCACAGAAAGAGAATGAGCAGATAGCTCAAAGGGTAACTGCTGTTGGTTGCAGCAGTATTAAAATCTGGCTATCTGATTTCAAAACCAGGTATATGTTTGCATGGATTCCCACCATGGGTTTAGATTGCAAGTTACAAATTCTTCTTTAAAAAGGTACAAATCTCCCACCTTGTTCTGGAAGGACACCAGGGTACCTCTAGCTGTGCTCGATGTCAATGGTCTTTATGCTGAATGCCTTCTGTTTTGGGGGTTTGGATTATACTCTCTATTATTGGAATGCAACTGTTTAAGCTAAAACTACTTTGGCACAAGTTATTGAGTCATCTTTTATAATAGAAAATTCAAAGGCTTTATATATGAATAGAGAAATAGAGACCTAGAGGAAGAAAATACTACTAGGTATCTAAATGATGCCCCCATAAAGCATGAGAAATACAATAATTTTTGCTTCTTAGAATTCTAACCATCAGTTCCTATTTGTTTGTTTTAACATTTTGAGCAATTACAAAGTCAGAAAAGGAATAATAACTATTAATCTGTTTTTCTTCAGAGATCTGACAATTAAAGCTGATGGCTAGAAATGTAGATAATCAAAACACACACATTGAATTGTGTGAGATAAAAACCTTTAGATATGCGCCACAACTTTTAAGCAAGCAATAAAGGCTGAAGCTGAAAACTGTATCAGCTTTTTGAAATCACAGAGCATATATACAAGTAAAAGTCATTGCTAAATTGCTGCTTTCAGGCCACTGAAGACACAATTCATTATCTGCAAGCTTTATTTCACTTTACTTCAACAGAATGCAGAAACTAGGTGTTCATCTGCCTGAGCCCTCTGAGGACTTAATTTCAGAACACACCTGTAGGACAAAATGGAGTCAGACTCCACACAAAACATAATGATGGCCCCTGCTGGTTCCTTTAATATGAGCATGTGTCAGCACCCAGCAGTACTGATTGTGCTGCCTCCTTTCATGTCAGAGCCCAGCGTTTAGGGCTTTTGACCCAGGTGAGAAAAATTTCATTCAATGCTCTCATGTCTGTGAGGAGTACACAAGGCATCAAGGGTAACAGAGTGAGCTGTTTCTTTTAATGAAGCTGCATTCCTGAAAAAGAATAATCCCAGACTCAGCCAGAAAGAGAGCACAAAACACAGTATGCCACTACAATTCTAGCTGCTCAAGCATTTGCCTAGAATTTTTGTTGTATTATCCCTACCACAGAAATATTTCCTGAAATTAACATAGAAATCATCCTGGAATAAAATAAAAAAACAGACTAAATCCATTCTTTGATGTTATCTTACTCTTCATTAAGACTATACTTTGTATTCTCAATGATATTAGAAAATTCAAGATAACTGGAAATAAAAACCATCAAGGGGAAAAAGATTTTTATAGTGTTAGTCAGCCAGACACTTGAGGAAAACACCAAATATTTTTACTTGAAATGTAAAACTGTTTCTTAGTCTTGCGAACCTGTAAATTTCAGCTGTGTTTAAAAACAAAATCAGAAAACAAAGTAAGAAAAAAAAAGCCCTGGAGGTCATAGCTTCCTATGGTTTGACCATACGTTCTGCATGGTTACTTTGAAAAGGTTTACTCCACTTGTATTAATCCAAGGGCTTTAGAACTGTATGCTTAATATTGAAATCAATTTCTCATTTTGGTTCAAGCTGCTCATAGAAATACGGATTTTTTTCATGCACAGTTTAGTTGAAGGAAAAGAAGAAAAGCTCACCTAAATAAAAAAAGTCTGCTAATATAAGCTCCTTCACAACAGGCTATCATCTGTCCTCAAACCTGACATCTTTGCTAGTTCTGTCAAGCAATTTTCATTTTATGCTTCTCAAAAGCTGCAGTATTAGATACAGATAAATGTTATACCTAGTTGCTGATTGCATCCAATGTGTATCTGTGTAAAAGAACAATCTAAATAGTACCCCAAACAATGAACTCAAAGCCCCAGTGAATTTAGGTGCTGAATATTTACCAGCATTAGGAAAATGTTATAATACTGATCACTTGTAATTATATAGCAATGACCTTGGGATTTCTAAATTTTTCAGCTCCCTTCTGCTCTCTCTGTTCTTTTTTTTTGTAGGCTGTTTCAGAAATACAAAATTAGAATTGTAAATAAAGGCATTACATAAAGCCACTGGATTGGAAACCACACCTACTTCACAAAATGTGGGTTCATTCTAGAGAATTTATTTTCCTCACAACAGTGCAGTGGCAAACTGTGGGATTGGATGGTCCTACAAATAATGTCTCAAATGAATCCTTCATTTCAGTGGTTCCCACTTCTGATAGTGTCTTCTTATATTACATGTTTGCCCTTTAATAAGCCCTGCTTCCTTATACTGTAACTCTCATCCTCTTCCTCCTCACTTCTTATGAGTTTTGGGGGATTTATTGCTTGGGGGGGATTTTTTTTTTTGTCCACTTTAACATATGTTTATCCTACATGTCTAATTAGCTGTTCCTTTTCTTGATTTTGGGTTAAATATTTCCTCAGTTCAGATTTTTCCTTGAAGGGAGCATTGTGGGTTCCCATGTAAAGGGATTGATGAGTAAGCAAACTGCAAAGAGTTCAGAAGGCTCTTGGTGTCCACTGAGGATAATTTCTTAATCCAGGTCATAGACAGCCCAAAAGTGTTGCCATTCTGATACCACACATCGATTTCTCTCTGACTTTAAAGTTGGCTTTGATAATTCTCTAACAGAAAGGTTTCATAGCCGAGTTACTTAGACACCTTCCATTCTCAAAACTTTATAAACTGTATCTTTTTAGAGTACATTCTATCAAAGTATGATTTAATCGGCAATGCTTGTATGTTTGGTACCATCTCATGTTCAAATATGTAAATAAATTCCTAGTGAACGTTTTATGAGTCTTGCACTTTTGATATTCAGCTACTCATACCTGGGAGGTCTGCTTTTTCTTCCAGAATCTTAGGTGCTGCAAAACAAAAATTGCAATGCCTCAAGTATGAAAGACAGAGGTAACTTAGAAAGAGTCACGTTGAAAAAGCAGGATGTCATATACAGTTCCTATAACATTCCCAAATGTTATAACCTACCAAAGCCATTAACATCATACTTGTAATCATACACAGCCATAAAAATACTGTTACAATCTTTAATCAGTCAAAATACTGGAAATGGCTAGATAGGAAGAGATATCATTAGCAAAGCTTATGTGTTTGGTTGTTTTTTTAAAAATGTACTTTTTGCATTCCAGCGGCAGCTTTGAGTCAGGCACACTGGTGAGGTTTTATTTGATTTAGTCAAAATATTTGATTTAGTCAAAGCTGGAACAAACAGCTAGAGAAAACTGGGAAAAATGAGGGAGGCAATGAGCAAGTTTGCTCTGACTGTGGCCTTCCTTCACACCAGCTGTAGCAGGACAGCTGGACAGGGTCACAAAAGCATCCAGTGTCAGAGGGTACTTTTGCAGAAGAGAGGAAAGCATTTCAATGAGCTCAGGGCTAAGTTACTGCTGCTTGTACACCATTGTCTTCAGCCAATGTACTATCCCATCTACAAAGAAAAGACATGTAAGGGAGAAACAGTCATCCATTAATCCCTCCTCTTCTGTCTGCCTTTTTCTTGAGGAAAAGTGAAACTCATTGTCCGTGTTCCCCTCCGTAGCTGCAGCCTGAGACCTAGCAGGGGAGTTATGATCACTCTGCAGCTCGGAGCTGTCACTAGAGACAAATTTTGTACAATATCTTTAGCTTAAAATAGCTTGGCAGAACTGGTTTCTGTTTTGAGACTCTTGGTGGATACACATTTGCAGTGAAAAAAAAGTTCCTGCACTGTTCCTGCAGTAAAGCCCTCTAGGTAAGAACATCTAGCTCAGGTAGTTTTTCCAACAGAGGAATGTCTCTCCCTTCTCCAAATGCAAGTTATCAGTAATCCCAGTTCAGCTGCAGCTGTGCTGATAAAAAGGGTCTGGAGAGGGACGTGAGAAGTCAGGAGGTCCTACAGCATAGGTGCCTCCTCAGTTAGCCTGACCCATTAGGTCAGGTGTCCTGGGCTCTTCAGGTTTTGGGGGGTAGATCCTATTAAATCTCTGTAATTGTGAAATGGGAAAAGTAATCCTTATCAAAAAATAGCCCATTTTTACCGTACTGCTTGAGGCACAAGTACATGAGACAGAGAGATAGATAAAGGTACTGTAGTACAGCTTAATGTTTGGAAAGAGCTGCTGTAAATGAGGTCTTTTCTATCTTTCTGTGCTTAGACATTCTTGTGCTTCTCTTAAGAGGTCCTTTAGTTTGCTTTGCTCTGAACTCAGGGAACCTGGATGTAGGTGTTAAATGAGGAATACATCCTCTAAAGGTAAGAGTTGCCCTGTAAAATACGAATGTCTTATTGTCACTTGTACTGTCTGCAAAGTACTCTGACAGAGCTTTGAAAGCAGTGTAAATTAAATATAATTAAGCCAATTATGTTCATTTGCACAGCTAAATCTTTTGGATTGTAGGATTGATGTACATAACAAAGGATTTAGATTTTAAATGCTGTATTCTGAAGCCTTATCTGTACATTAGCTAGTCACACAGCTGTAATACAAAACCTAGAGTTTGCTCATCAAATGATTGAGAAAACAAGAGGGTCCCTTCCTGGGCTGTCATTTCTAAGTATGAACTGCATGATCTTCATGACTGCTGATGGCAACATGGGCCCAGTTTTACTTCCAGAGCTTCATCCTGCACATTTTGTGTTTCACTAGAACAGTGAAAGAGCTGACAATACAGTCAGCATTTTCAGCTGAAAATTTGCTTTGCTTAATGAGCAACTCTTACAAATAAAACCACCATTGGCATAGCAATTGTCTTGTGGGTCTTCAATTTTATGCATGACATAAAGCATCCTTGAAAGCAGTCCTAATTAAACCAAGGAAAATTCCAGCATTAGGAAAGAGTAGAAGTATATCTGAGATCCTGACTGCTCAGTACTTGGAGAAGCATGGACAGGTAGACTTTGACTGCATCTATCTGCCTCATGTAGGCTAAAACTTAGAGATACAACTTTTCTCCTGCCTATACAGCATTTTCTTGAAGTTTATCAGTTGTAGCATTGAGCCAGAGTTTGGTGTACTACATTTGTTAAATCTTGAAGGAGTAGCTGCAGCCTGTACATAAGTAAACTTTTTCTTCAAGTTGAAGTGTAATTCTAACTTATTTCCATAGTAGCAGATTTACAGCTTAGTATGTTTTTATTTTTAATAATGAAACTTACAATGGTGGTGCCAGAAGCTATGATTTGTTTATTTCTATGAAGATCCTTCTACCTAGCACCTAATGGGAAAAATAGAAAAAAGACTACAAGGTGCTGGAACTTCACTAGCAACTTATATGAAAGTGTTTAATAATTGTACTTATTTAATTCTAAGTCCAAAATCTGATTTTGAGCATCTTGTCATAGAAACGTGAGGTGACTCTTCTTGATAGCAAATGGCAATTATTTGGATTTAGTGAAACATTAACGTATTCTGTTAGTTTGTGGTTTGGTGGCACAATGCTTGGTGAATGTTTGGAGAACGTTGTCCCCCCCAGATCTGACAATTAAGTTCCTTCATTTTAGATACTCTTTAGACTGAATTTCAATTTTAGAATTGCTGTAAGTAGAAATAAAAGCAAATACTGACCATCCCAATGAAGTCCAATGTCTTCTCAAAGCTGTTTAAAAAAATACAATTCTGATGAGTTATTTCCTTGCTGTGTAAGGAATCAGCATATAAAGTTTACTTGAAAAGAGTTCTTAAACACCAATATGCCATAACTTTTTACACTTTAGTCAGGAGGGAAACACTAACTGCCTTTCTAATACACAGACATGTTTCTTCTAATAAGAAGCAAAAATGTATTCAAGTAAGGTAAGCCAAAATTATTTTTCAGAAGCTGGTCTCTCCTGCTTTTTCTGCTCTGCATTCCACAGTTCAGCAATGTGTGTGTTTGTAACTCTAGCTTCTTGATTTAAATATAATTATACTGAGAGAATTGGCTGGAAACTGCTGCTGCTTCTTTATGTGTTATTACGAATGTGTAAGAAGTTTAGAAGAGGGAAGATTTCTGTGGATTTTCCATAGAGCAAGTGTTTATTTGCAGCAAAATTAACTTTAATGAGTATCCCCGCTAAAGGTCCTTGAAAAAGAGGAAGGCTGAAAAGTGACAACTCCCACTGGGGCTGAGCTTCAGAAAATATGTGTGAGTGGTATGTACCACATTTGGGGGTTTTCCCTGTTTACCCTGAGGTAGAATATCTTGAACTTTTGTAGAGGGTCACAGCGCTTTTTGAAGAAGCAGCTTGCTTGATTTATTATATTATCAGGTGAAAGGATCTACTCCAAACACATGTATGGTTCCTACATATCTCAAGTAGTTTTGACTAGATCAGAAGCAGAAAGCCACAGAGGAAACAATACAAGAAAGAAAATCCTTTATTTAGAATGTAAGTTCTGTCTCACCCTGCACTGAAAAGGTAAAGCTTTTATTTTATTTTTCCTTGAAAGAATATTTCACTTATTCTTCACTTTCTTGGTTCAGTTGCTTCTTCTATTTTTTCACCTTGGAAGAGGTTTTCAGCTCGGGCATTAGCCCTAGAGTACGTAGGAGTTAGATTAACTCTTAAACAGTTGTTTGAAGCAAGTATGATCTTACTTAATATGCTCAAAAGCTAGTCCCTACTTTATAAAAGAAATATTTTATGGGTGTCTAATCCATTTGACCCATTTTTGCCTGTACATTGCCTATTCCTGGTATTTTTATAGTAGATGTCAAAGTACTTCTTGGGGTTTCCACAGAAAACAACCTTTTTGTAAACCCCTCTCTGTTTTGTATTCTTTTATATTGGAAATCAAGAGACTGGCAGTTCATAATGTCTATTTTGTAGACAACTTTGCCATAGCAACAATGTGCACTCAGTTTTTGACTGTGATAGAGATTTTTCTCATTTTCTGAATTCACCATTTTGTGGATGTGTTCACGTATGCACATATTTCCTCAGTCTGAGAAGCTCTTTTCCTTCAATGCCTGACATAGGTGCTCACAGGTTACCAGTGCTTTCTGACCATTGGCATCCTGTTGAATCTAATAAGCTTTTTTTTAATTAAAAAAAAAAAAAAATTAAAAGTCTGAAACTCTTTGAGTCCACATAAAATTTAGCTCCTCTCTCGAGTTCATCTCAGCTGACCAACTTGTTTTGAAACATGTATTGCAATGCTGCTAAATGTTAGCCTTCACATCATAAACCAGACTTTAAATGTGTGACTGTTTATGTGATGGGGAACGCCATGATCCTGACAGTAGAATCAAGGGCCAGATAGGAATGTCTCAAACTATTCAAGTAGGACAAAAATCTGTGAAAAAACTTTTCTTCATAAAGAATATGTTTTTGAACACCCCTCTTTGTTCTTTCACATTGTTTTCTTTAGCACAAGTCATGAAGAGGGGTTAGTGTGTAAAAGTAGTGACATGCTGATATTGGAAATAAATCAGATTGTGAATTTTTCTGTATTTCAGTGAGTGGCTAGATTGCTACAAAGGGACTGTATTTATAAATTTCACTTCCCCTTAGTTGAAAAACCTCCAGTTTTTATCTAAACTACAGAAAACATTTGGTTTCAAACAGATTTGACTAAATAAAACTGCGCTTCTCAGACGTCTTGCAGGATTGCAATCTTAGAAAGGAAAAAAAAAAAGAAGAAAAAAAGCTTGGACTATTGATGACAGTTCTTGGGACCTGGCTGTGTTTTGTGCAGCAGCAGCAGCAGATTTCCTTGGGGCACAGCCGTGTCCATGCACACAGCCCAGCCTTTGCCTGCCACAGAGCAATCCCATCCTGTAAGGCAGAGCCTGAGGAGACGGTGTGATCCTGGAAACTTTCATGTGCCTGTGTGCCAGAGAACAGGGGGAGAGGGAGACCTAGAGCAGAGGCGAGTAGGGAGGAAGGCAGGGAGAGAAGGAAGCTGGCTTCACGCACTGCTGAAGGCTCTCAGAGGCAGACTGCTCGAGCAGCACTCTGGCTGGTGTGCAATTCAAAGGACAACATTCACTGACTTTATTCATTGAATAGCTGAAGGACAGATATGACACCCAGCTGCTGCTTCTATATGTTCTTGCTTATTGGTACCAAGGGTAAGTGTCCCTGGCTTGCTTTCTTGTTTTCAACATTGCAAAGCAGATAGCTGATCAACTTCAGGAGCGGATTTCTTTTAAAAACTGTGATACCTCAGTGTTATTTTACATTTCTTCATATCAATTATTTTTCAATAGAATCAAAGTGTAATGCAGTCTCTCAAGGTTACTAGCTACATGTCAGGATCGGATGTTTTTGCACTTAATGCCTTGACAGTTACTATTAATAGTTATGAGCTGAAATTTAAAAATGAGAAACAGCTTAAACATTGCAAAAATACTTGCTGTAAATATTTATTGAAGGTACCTACAGAACTGACTCGTCTCAGGTGCCATGAAATCCGCATTTTAGACTCAGTTCAGTAGTTTGAAGTGATACTGTGCAAGTGCTACTAGAATTGGTAGCTCTCAAAGGGCAGATTGTGCTCACGTTACAGGAATTTTCAGCATGATAGGCAGTATAGCATGCAAGAGGGAGACTGAATTAAATTTCAGTTTTCCTTTAGATGCAAATCACTTCAGTGTGGTGGGAGTTACACCAGACATTCTGCTTACTTTAGTAGTGTTTTCTGCTTTTCATTTGAGTACCCTGTTTGTGAGTGCTTCTTGTGACTTGGTAAAGTTGTCCCTGTGAAGCTGCTGATGCTGATCTATGTGTTGAATGTTCCTATTGATTATCATTTTCTTTAGGTGTAATTATTATAAATTGCTTTCTGTTGCACAGTGTCAATACTAAAATAGTATTTCATTAATTGTGTAGATGAAAATAGGTACTCTTTATAATATGAACAGTTTTGTTAAACTGATAGGAGTGAAAGGCTGAATTCTGTCACCACCTTTTCTATTGTGCAACAGCTTGCTCTCTCTCCTGCTCTTAAATGAAATCTTTTGGGGTTCATGTGTTCATATGATGCTGCTTAAGATAAGATTTGTAAGGGGTATTGCCCCCACTAGGAGTTTGGGAAATAGAGCTCCATACACAGCTGTTTTTCTAGTTGCAAACTCAGTTAAATCGGTGGAAAAACTCTAAGCAGTTCTTTTATGTTTTCGAGGAATACGTAATTGCGACCTGCATGCACGAAAGAAACAGTGATAGTAATGTGTTTGGAATTAAGAAAGCAACAATAATGACATCATATCAAACTTGTGAGCAAGGTCTGGTTTCATATGCATCTGCATTTTCCGTGAGCTATAATTGAATATTTAAAGATAGTACTTCCAGTTATGCAGAAAAAAATTGTTTTCAACAAATTGAGCCTTTTTACATTACTGTTTCCTATGCCAAAACATTAAATCACAGAAACATTCATAAAAGTTGTGCAAATTGTTGTTATAATTTCTGCTGTTAAATTCATCTCTGCTATGGAGTTTATAAAACCTATTGAAATACATTAAAGCACACTGCAAAACAGGACAGCAAATGACGAATGTGAATGACTACAAGCCTACTAGTTATGATGGCCATTACCTTTTTAGGTGTTCATTGGCTCATCTATAGTGCATTATACTTTTAAGAAAACCACATGGCTCATCTAGATTTGTTGAAGTGAGAAGCAGTGAGTTCAGAGATTAAGCACATTCATGCCTGGAGTCTCTGCCACCTGTTAGAGTTCTGTTTTGCACCAAAATTAGCTCCTGTTTAGTGCCACATCTCCTCACCTTGCTCAGTGCACAGTTCACAGCTTCACTGCCTTTTAGAGTTTTAGCCAGCAGTGTGAACTGTAACCACACCTACAAGCTGGCTGATTTCATCTGCTCGATAGACTTAAGCTCTGCTCAAGCCTGTGGGCTAGCTGATATTAAACATTTACGGAGTAAGTATAGCTGTCCTTAGAAATTGGATGTTTGTTTGGACTGCTACAGGTTCAGCTACATTTTGTTGTGGAGGTTTTTATGTTTGCAGTTTTTTTGTGTGCTGATATTTTTTTTGTTTTTTAATTTCTACAATGTCACAGATCCTCCTAATTCTTTAAAAAGTAAAACAAGGAATATATGTCATACAAACACTGCTCTTTTCTGATTTACCCGTATCCATCCAACCTGTGTCTCTTTAGTTTTCCATTCAACAGCTAAAGTAGTACAAAAATATCTTCAATCACTTTTTTATTTCACTCTCTTCCTTGAGATTCTTCATTAAATCTTTTTGTTATGTATGTAAACCTTTCCCTCCAAAATCCAAATAATCAAACTAATTCAAGCAATGGAGCTTATTATGCACTGGAAACTACCTGACTATCTTCCCAAGTGGAATACACTATCCCAGGAAGAGGGTTTCTATGAAAACAAAGCAGCATCTATACCGTGGTTTTTGTCAGCACAACAGCAGTGATTATAGCATGGAGAAAAGTAAATTCAGACTCCAGCTGTGGAACTGGCAGCACTGGGTGTGTAGCCAGGATGAACTTCTGCCTGGCTGGCTTCCCTCCCTTGCAAAGCCAGCAGGTCCCTTCAGGTGTGTGGCTGGCATTGCACTGGCTGCTGCTGCACCTTTTCTCTTAGCAAAATAATCAGCTGGAATTGCTGCCACCACTGTAGTGCACGGCTGTGCCTTTAGAGTCCCTTTGGTTGGCTTTCTGGGGACAAAAGCTATTTTATCCTCCTGGACTTTGGCTAAGGGACAGAATCTCAAACAATTCATTTATCAATCATTAAGCAAAACAGAAGAACATTAGTATTGAAAAGTACTCAAAGGGAGTTCTGAAAGGGATTTGGCAGGCTCCTTGTGAAAAAACAATTACAATTCTTACTATTTTAACCCTTTACACTCTGTGCCTCTACCTGATGTTTCCAATCCCATTTCTCCTAGTACCTGCAGTTCCCTTTGCCTCCTCTTTCTGTTCTTCACTCATATTTTTTTCCTTCCTTTACCCTTGCTTTAAAATGCCAAGGAAAACTTTCTTTAAACCATCTGAATCTCATTACTTGTTCTGGTACTTCATGCAGGTGACAGCTGTTTTCAAGGCCAAGATTTTTTATACCAAATGCTTTCTGTCAAAGGTCGGAAAGACACAATTCTGACTCCTTTGGAAAATTGAAAGTTTATGATTGTGCTCCTGTTTACATAGTTTGTAACATACTTTAAGATTCCTTCTAGATTTGTAAATAGGAAAGTGAAATTACTTCAGCCTTTGCACAAGCTCAAATAATCATTGTGTAATAATAATATTTGTTTATTTCTTTCATTGAACTTGGGCATTAATCTGACTGGCTTTCCTGTAGCTGGAAGAACAATGTGCATCTCGTGTGTATATATATATGCATAGCACAAAAATCAGTATTTTAGAGAAAATCAGGAATGCAGGCTAGATTTCCTGAGGAAAATTTACTCTAATATCAGTTAGAGGGAAGTGAAAAATCCACCCAATGGTAAACTGAAACTTTGGAAGTTAGATCCTGCAACTGCTGTTTGGGCAAGAATGTTTTCACCTCTCAGTAAACGGGAGCTACCCTAGTTGAAAGCCTGTATTGACTGTTTATAGCCACTCTACCAGACTTGAAGCATTTGCTCTGAAATTTTACGTGGACCTTGAGCAAGAAGACAAGCAAAACTTTACCAAAATTTTTTCTGAATGTGAGGAATTGGTATTTTGCCTACATTGATCAATTTGGAGAATCTTGTATTAAGCAAAGCCTTTTCTAAAACACATAAGTACTTTTGAAGTATCCCTCTACAATATCACTGTGCCTGAGAGACAATCCTCTGATGGGCTGTCCCACTAGAGCTGATGAGGCTGCTCAAGTCTGGTTGCAGCAAAGCAAAAACAACCTTTTCTAATAGATGTAACTTTTTGCTAGAGACCAGTGTGACGCTCAGAGGAACTGCCACCAGTCATCTCAGCGTGGGTTCTCTGTTGGGTGCCATGACTTTGAAGCCATCAAATCAGACTTTGAAATGGCTGGTGCAAGGCTGGGAGGCACGGGAAGCTGAGAGAATCAGGAAGTCATAATTGTTGTGTCTGAGAGACAGAGGAGGTGAAAATGTGTTGGGAAGGACTGAACAAGGAGAACAAAAGCAGAGACTAAAGGGACAGGTAGATGGGACAATGGAACAGAGAGTTGAGGGAAAAGACTAAAGCTGCACAGAAAGAGAAAATGGAAATCAGGAGGACTATTAGTCTGGGAGAGTAGAGACTGAGGAAAGGGATGTAAGACAGGGAGCCAGCAGGGAACAGTAAACTAATTAAAGGAGAAGGACAGGGAGTTCTGAGAGAGGGGACTGAGCATCTGAAGAATGAAGTCAGGCCGTGGTGAGATCAGAACCAGGATTTTGTACAGAAAGAAGGGGATGAGATGATAGGAAGCAGGTAGTGATCAGGCAAGAAAGGACGGGAATGAAGCAGCTGGGGCGAGGCAAAGATGAGACTGAGCAGAAAAAGGAGCTGTGCTTGGTAGGGTGAGCACTGTGTTACAAAGCCAGAAGGAAGCCCGAGATGGTCCTGTGACTCACTGTCTCCTTTCAAAATGTCTCCTCCTGAGTAGCACCTCTGCTCAGAGGCTGGTAATTAGCTCTGTCGGATCACTCTACCCTCTCAAGGGTCTGGAGAGCTAAAGGATCTGAGCTAGTGATGCAGCATGGTGTCCTGTTATAAAATTCTGGAGGAAAACTGATTTCCTCTTCTAGTAGTTAATGTCATCTATGCCAGAGAAAGTTATTATTTTGTAAACTCAGTGCTTAGGAATTTAGGCAAAGGACACAATCTTAATTTGTCCTATGTACCCATACTGAATTTTCTTCAAGTTATAACTCCACAAAAATGCATGCTTTGTATCCTGCATCAAAAGGATGAATCAAAAATTACGGTGAATTATGCTGCCTGTGTGACCCCTTCTTCATTTGCTGTAGAAGATTGAGATAAAATGTGGATGAGGGTGGGGATTACAAAATGAAGGCCATTTCATGAAGGCAACTGAACTCTGCTGTGGAAAACATTTCTGTTGTTTCTTGCCCTAAATACCTTACAAATGGATAATAATTATATAGCAGATTTTCTGGGGTTTTTGGCTTGATCATCCTGATGTGTTCATTGCATGGCTACCACTGACATCTGTAAAAGCTGTGTTTTAAGTAGTCTGTGAAACTGATTCTGAAACTAAAAACCCAAAATTAGCAGAAATCCTTGCCATACATATGTTAATATCTCAGCTCCCCATCTGGCCAATAGTATCATATTCTAAACTTTAATCGAAGCAATCTCTGAAGACTTAAAAGTGGGAAGTCTAATTATTGTAGCTGTATGAGGAACTAATTAGGAATTTAATATTGTAGCTTCTAAGTGGTTAAACTGTAGACTAAGCAGGAAGATGCCAGTAATACACTTGAAGACTAATCAAAACACAGATAAAATGCCTTTAGTATCATATGGAGGTGTGTTATTGGAAATGTATGAAATTTAAAGATCTTGAGTCTGAATTCAGATTTAGATTGCTAATAACTGATGTTGTATATAAAGTGGCTGTGTATAAGCAAAGAAGCAATGCTCAGTATTGTGCTCACTCCCTGCTGTGTCTCCCCCAATGCTCACGAGGGATCCAGCATGCAGCTGACTGGTGTGACAGGGCAAGACAAATGTACCAGGAAGAAAGACTGATGGGAAAACCGGGATTTGAAGGAGGCTAAGGAGCCATCAGCTGTGGCCTGAAGGGGAGATCCAGCCCTGGGAGGACAGGCTGGCCTCATGTTGGGGGGAGAAGGTGAGCAGGCAGTGGGAGGAATAGCCCAGCAGCAGTTACACTGATCCTGAGGGATCTGTGCACATGAGATCACTTAGAAGAGTTTATCCAGGGAGGATGTTAAATCACCCAGTGCCCTATAGCACAGGTCGTTGTGTTCCACCCGTCTGCTCTGTATCAGTCCTGAGGCTTTGTTTGGTCAAAATGGTTTTTTCTCAGTCCAGTAATTGTTTCCCCCAGAGAAGGGCAAGTGTCCATATGGCACTAGGAGTGGGAGAGACTGTACAGTCACTGGGGCTCAAAGATATGCACAGGTCTGTCAAAGTAGGTGAACATTGCCTCTTTCTCCTCTGTTCTGCAGAAGAAATAACTGGCTTGACCTGGGAGAAGAGACTTTTCCCATCACAGACCTGATTTTCAATATTATGCTCAATGTAGGGAAAAAGGCATAGTGCTCAGAATGGTGGAAGTGGTATTTTTTTAATTTAGAAATATATTTTTGCCCTGTTTTGTTTCATTCTTCAGTTACAGTTCAAAAAAAAAAATAGGAATAGATCAGCTCTTCTTTGGAATAAGCTAAGAGCAGTATCCCTTAATGAAACTTAAGTTCTGCACACATCATAGTTAAAGCCCAAATTTGTGTGTGGGGGGAAGAAAAGGACCACATCAATGAGTTTAAAAGCTATGTGATTGTATGTCAAATGCCTTGATTAGTCTGGAGTATTTAATAGCAATACAGTTGACAAAGATGATCTGCATTTTTAGAGGTTTGATTCAAGAAGGCCCATCTACCATAAAAATACACTCGTTGTCATTTTCTGGACTTCAATTCCATACTAAAACATGTTAATCAACTGTTATGTAATCTTACCTATAAATTATAGATGCTGGTTTTCAGACACGAATCCTTTTCTAGTAGTCAAATAACACTGCAAACATTCATTTACAAATCCTGCTTTATCTTCAGTATGGATTCTCAGCACCATGAAGAAAGAGTACAGCCACTTTCTACTTTTCAAAAAACACATCAGAAACAGGTATTGAATAGCTGGCTTTTCTACACCCCTAAGACATATCTCACATGAGGTCTTTCTTTTTCTTAATATCTTTTAGCAAAACTAAAACACCTTGTACATCTTTCTGTTCTATCACTATGTGTTTTTATTTTCATTTTTTTCTATTTAAATCTTTCATTTACACATTCACTGCTTTCACATCATCATTTAACTAGACTGGTTTCTTGCCCAGATAAATGTTTTTTGTATTTATGGATGTGCAGCTTTGAAGACTCTTACAGGTAGTTTACAGTGTTTTAAGGACTGGGATATGATCTCATAAGTAACAAATATTTTGTTGAGATATAATTCTCTTATTGAAGCTATTAAAAAAAATTGTGGCCAGATCGTGATGTCTGATAAGACATAAAAAACTTATTGAAGTCAGGTATCATAACAAAAATTACGGCTATGTCTAGCAACATCCTATAAATTTTATGTAGGGAAGCATTAAGGGCTAAGAATATTTAATAGACATTCACCAAGTAAACTTTAGGTAATTGTATAGATCAAAAAGTAAGGACCTTACAGGTTTAGGGTGTTTTTTTAAAAAAAGATGTACGGTCTTTAATGTGGTAGACATTAAAAGTTCACCAGCACCTTGACTTTAGATCATAAATGTCTTCCTGCATCCCATTGTGTGTGACTTGTCAAAGCAGTTAGCTGTAGTGCTTTGGAAGCCTTGGGATAAGCTCTGTTCTATCACTTCCTCTGCTCAGTGCCCTTCCCGCTGCCGTGCCGCAGCTGTCACAGCATCCTCCCACGCGTCCTGAGGAGAGCAGGCCTGCGTTTTTCCAGGCACTCTTCTGCCTTGCCCTGGAAAACCCCATCTGAGTCAGCAAATGGGGTGTGGGGTGAACAGGGACCCCACAGAAAGGTCTCACAGGACCGAGGGGATGCAGCAGGTCACGCTTGGAGCAGAGCTCTCCTCCTCCCATCCCAGCGCCCTGCCTTGTGTGCCGCACCACGGATGGGTCTGGAGAGCCCTGCTCTGAGTGAAGCCATGACCACAGAGCAGGCTCTCGGTGCTGGCAAGCAGAACCCAGCGTCAGGAACAGACACCATCTTCTTTTGGCTTAGAGGAAGTGGCAGGAAAGGAAGAGAAGGAGGATCTATAGACTATGTGGAGGTTAAATCCACAGCAAGCCGTGCAAAAATATTGCTTGGCCAAACTGCATCTAAAATGGAGGCACACTGCTGAATGCGGTTTCTTGTAATATTTCCTAGTTGGGATATGCAAACAACTTACAAATATGTGCTGCTAATGTGGCATTTCTTTATGTACATTTATAAATGTATAAAATCTGCAAGTTATAATTTAAAGCTCTATTGGTCTTAATCTGCACGCACATTTTGATACAACCTGCAAAAGAGGAAATAAGTCAGATGTCTGCGGTCCAAACAGCTGGACTACATGATGTGAGAGGTTTTTTCTGACCTAAATGGTTCGCCGGTTCTGTGGTTTGACCAGCTAACATTATTCACTTTCTTAAAGTCAGAAATCCTATTAACTTGAGATAATTTCTGGTTTATGCACTTTAACTGGAGTGCCACAACTTTTAGTGGTGAGTTATGTGTACTCATGGTAGAATACAGCAGAGATTGGAAAACTCGTGATTTTTAAATCGAACCAAAGATTAATGAGTCAGAATCCAATAATAACGCATTTATTTAAGCACATTCTGCAAATTGATTTTTCACAAAATAGTTCTGTGAGCTCTTTGAAAACAGATTTGCTAAAATACTTTCAAATTATTTTACTTCAGAACAGAAAAAGGAAGGGTTCCGTATTTTATAATACTTCAGGAGGGTGGAATCTCATAGATTTATAGGGCACAGGGTACAGCCACCTCCCAAATCTGAACTTGTAGTTCTATACTAAATTTAAATTCTTAATAGTTATAAATGGTTCTTAGTAACAAAAGTATGTGAATAAATAAAGTGTATCAGATAATCCTGTCTCTGGCTCACCAAGAAATAATATATTTTCATTGTTACAAAATTAATCTTAAGGGTGTTCCAGAGCTTCACTTCAATTTATGCTGGCTGACTTCCATTGTAAGAACTATCATTGCAATCCTTTACTAAAACCACAATAAAGGGAGAAAAAAGAAAAGGAGAAAAAAAAAAACTGATTATGTTTCATATTTCAAATACTTCATTAGGGCTCCCAAAACACTTTTTTCTCTCTCTGGAGTCTTAGAAAAAGCGTGGCTGAGATTATTTTTAAAAGACTTCAGATTGTGCTACGTGGGAGAAGAGGAAAAACAATGGGATCTGAAACTGTGGCTGATAGGCAGCTTGCTTAGGCCTAGTGCATCTGTAGCAAAATAAGAGACTAGAGAGTGAAAGAAGATGGAGAAAGAGATAATAGAATCTCCCACTGCCACCCTCCAGGTTCTTTCCCTCAGACTGTTTGGGCTGGCTGTTCTCAAACCTATTTTTCTATCATCAGCCCTGCAAGGTGTTCATTCTAACAGGTTGTTGGGGTTTTGTGGGGGTTTTTTCCCCATCACAAGAGCATACTGAAGTTGGAATAAATTGCATAACTTAGCTGTGCGTATCGAAGTTGGGATAAATTGCGTAACTTAGCTGTAACTTCTGTTTTGAGGTGGGGGTGAGAGTGTAGATACTCAACAGGAAAAAAATGGAAGATAGGTTTGCCGTTTTTGACAGAGGAAAAGGTAGGGTTACAATCTTTTAGGTTGTTTCTGCCTTGAGGACAAGTTAATGATGCCCAGGTAATTCTTTGCTGTTCTGCTCTTTTGCAAATAATGTATTCTCAGAATATCCTGCAATCCGAATATCAGCAAGTAATTTCCTTGTTCATTGCCTTTCTAATTTCATTCCCTTTTTCATTGCAGCTTTCTCTTAAGGCTTTGCTGCAAGTACTTTCTGTCTCGTCTGCTAGATTCCGTTTTGCTTCCATGCATGAGTGCACATGTACACAAACTTCCTCCTGTATATGATATTGTGTCATGAAGTCACTTAAATCTGCCTTTTGTTTATGGAAACTTAAGAGAAATATTACAAATGCCTGTTGTTTGTTAATTTAAATAATTTATTTTTCACTGGTCAGTGTTTCGCTTTTGCTTACTTTATGCATGGCTGACTGGATTAACTTGCTGAAAGCAGCAAGTCTGAGATGAACTTTACAGTAATCTCTAACTACTGCCCTTATGTATTTAAATTCAGAATGCTGGTTATCTAGATGAGGTGAAAGATTGATGCTTGAGGGACACTAATTTATTGATAAACATGTGTCCTTAGTCCTTTTGCCTAAAGTAAATTTTCAATTATTGGACTGCTCAGATTTAAAAAAAAAAAGGAACCTTCATTAGTTTACTACTGAGTATGTTATGAGACACAAAAGCAAATGTAAGATACATGGAAAGCACTGCAATATAAGAAACCCTTTTCCCCAGGATTACAAAACTTCAAAAATGCCATTCCAGGTATGAAGCTTCAGAGGTCTTTTTTAATTATTTTTTTTTTATTTCGTGTTCTTAAATCATTAACTTGTAAATGGTGTGTTTCAAATGAGGAAAAAAAAAAACATTACTTGCAACAAAATTCTTTTACCTTTGGGGCACAAAGAACAAGGCCGAACACACTCAATAGCGGTTGTGAAAGAATCAACTCTTGGGAGAGGAGTTTTCTTTATCTTGATGGCTAACCATTCCCACTCCAGGCCTTCCAGGTGGGGTGGTACTGACTAGCACAGTGTATTTAACACATTTGGATTGATGCCTTCATTTCTATTCACCACTTGAGTGAAACCGTAGCGTTTCATATGTCCAGCTTTCAACTTGATACTGCTCTGCTGTGAAAAAGAAATTAGTGTAGTTGAGGAGTTACACTGATGCAAAAAACCACAGGGGCAAAGGAAAGCTTACCTTGATGTGTTTTCTATTTGAAATCATGTCAGAATATGGAGCTAGAACTTGTTTCTAAACAGAAATAATAGTCAGATATCATCTCAATTCTGTTTATTTTGGGAGAGGAAGAAAAGGGGAAGTGGAGCAACAGAAAAGTTTGGCTCTGTTCCTTAATCTGTGTCTCTGTTAGACATTGAGCTGAACCCTCATCCTCTGGGAATGTCCTACAAAATTTGAGAGTTTGGATGCAATTTATTTTACTTCATATTGGGGTTTTTAGAGGCATTATCTCTTTCAGCTCTTTATGTGCATCAGAAACTTTTTATTCTAAGTTCTGTGCAAGCCAAACAAAACACCAAATTAATAAAAGGTATAAAAGCCAAATCCTCTGGTAAGGTGCCATATCACCAGTCTGAGTTGCTCCACTGGCAGTTTCTGGCCCTGGAGTGGATTTATCTGGCAGATAGACAACAAGGATCTTCCAACCCTATAACTGGATTAATTAGACTGAATTATCTGTGCCATAACTGATAACTAGTGACGTTGCTATGAGATTGGAGGTGATATTTTCAAAAAGATAGTACAAACTTTCTGCTTTGGAAAATGCTTCTGAAATTAAAGCATTGTGTAACCCACAGCAAGATACAAAGGCACTTTATGAAATTAAAATCCAAGATAATTACCAGATTGGCATGCAACCGTCATGATATATGCACCATTTTTGCTAAAATCCATTGCACTATATTGTGTTTAATGGAAGCAAACATAAACTGAGGTATGTAGTTCAAGTATTACATATTCCTAGAGTGACATCTGATATAGTTTGCTAAAGATTATTGTAATGCAGTAAAACTGAAAGTGTATTTCTGGTTGCAAAAGTAACAGCTAAATATAAAAAAATTGCTAGTGTTTTAGAAATGAATCTGTCATTCTGGATAAATGACATTGTGTCACTTGTACCCAATCGTATCTAAAATTACAAAGACAATGCATATGCAATACATACATTTAGAAAATCAGGGCTGGACAATTACCAAAGCAGAGGAGCAAATTACAGAAAAGGCAGTGTGGTGATAACAGTTTAATCATACTTCTGTGAGTACCCTGTACAGATGTTTAAATACTTTAAGACACAGACACTTTGCCTCAAGGATTAATGCTAAAGAACCTATTGCCACTAGACCAAGGTCCATGTTGGTCTACAAATTTTGCCCAAGGTGTTGCTCCAAATGTGTGTACATTAACAGCACTGAAGCACAAATGTATAAACCCTGTTTTGTTCTTGTATGAAACTGGAATCTATTTTCAATATGCTATTTATGGACAATAATATTACAACAAATAAATTTAATTTATTTAAAATCTGGTTTTATTGACATTTAAATAATATGGGATTCCTGTTACATATTCCCAGATATTACTAGAAAGCTTCTCCTAAAAGAAAATTTTAGGAAAGCCTTTATAAAATTACATGGTGAAAAAAAAAATGCATTCTCACTGATAAACTTATAAGAAGTTAAATGAAATTATGCAAAAGTTAACTTTTTAATTCTGTCCTGAAATACAATGGACTAATTTCATCCTTGTTTCAGTCATATATTACTCAAAAATCCCCTGTTTAGTGGGAAGAAGCTGAAAATTCTGAACAAAACCAGGAAAATTAATCTAAGAATGAACTTCATCTCTTCACTCACTTCTACATATTGTTGTAATGGTCAAATTCAGACAACAAATTATTTTTAAAAAAGATCTTTTTAAGATGTCGTATGGGGTTTTTTTTGTTATTTGGTGATTCAAATGCATCTGATCAAAGTTGGTCAGTCACTTGTCACTACTATTCTTTGTTAATAATTAATTAAACATCTTGTAATTTAAATTAATTCATAGTTACAAATTTTATAACCTTGTTCTGATGATTCATCATTGAAAATGAAGGCAATAGGCCTATGAGGTCTGTTCTATATTATGCTAAAGATTTGTCAAAGCCATTTCACATGCTCTGAATATACTTTTCAGCAGAAGGGGATATTTTTTAATCAACTGTCAGCTTGAAGCATCCAAGCTAGCACAAAAATTACAGGTGAAATTGATTTTAATGTCAATACTTTCTGTGTTGACTCTGTTTATTTGAACAAAACATTTTGTATCAAAGCAAGAATATTTTCAGTCTTCTGTTTCTCCAGCCCATCTCCCACCGTGTCTAGAAGTACAGCAACTAAAATACGTTACGTTAGATGGGAAAAATAAAACCAGTTTTTCATGAGACTCTTTGAAGAACTTGGGCTTTTGTAGGTAAAATAACTTTCCATCAGAAAAACACAGGGTGGATTCTTCAGTACCATAATCATTCCTTGGTTCTTGGCACCTAAGGAGCCTTTTTTAGAAGCAATTGGATTTCCTCAACCACTTTTAAGTGCTAACTCACTCAAAGTGAGGAAAAACGTGCTAGCTTATTTGGCTGACATAATTTGCGAGTCATTTTGGATTCATCACGCTGGATTTCACGTTAGTCAAATTCTTAACAACACAAAAATATTTTCCTGATATTGTGAGATGCCTTTATTTGAACCTATATGCGACACAGTTGAGACTGGTGTGACTGGTAGGTACCAAGCAATGAGTAATGCCTTTGATTAGTTTAAGGGCTTATGACTCAGTCCCGTCAGCCCAGAGCTGTTCCCGTTACAGTCATACTCGCTTCTTTTGCGAAACCTGCAAGTAACTCTGTTAAGTCTATGTTCTTATAGTGCACATGTCCCTTATTTGGTTTCTCAAACAGCACTTGTGACCCCATGTCTGTATTTCAAAGAATGCACAAAACCAGCAAGCCTAATGAATCAATCTAGTTGGAAGCCAAGCCATGTTGTCCTGGGAACATCTTGTTCTTGGCTTTCCCAAATGCATTCCTTCTTTTGATTTCATTTTATGAGAGCTTGAAGAGGGGCTGTCATGTTCTTTCCCCAGTGATTCTGCATCCATGCAACAGAGGAAGAAGCCTTACCATCTATACTAGGTGACAACCCAACTCATTTTTATTCCTTTATCAAAGGAAAGCAGAGTTAACTTAGTCTTATTTTTAAAGACAAGCAGGAAAACTTATCCCCTTTCTTCTTCACTGCAGGCATCTGTTGTAGCAATATGCATCTCGAAGCAGCCAGTCTGGACAAGCTTAAAAGGTGCACGACAGGAATTCTTGTTTTCTTTTTGAAAATTTGAGATGAATTTGGGGGATTGCAGGGGACCCTAAGTATTTGACAGATAGAAATATTTAATTTGCAGTACCATGAACTTCTACTTAGTCCTGCTAAGTAGAATATTTTTCTATATTGAGACAACAAGCATCTTGTCAGAAAGAGGTTTGTTTGTGGTTTTCCTGTTTGTAGTGATACCAGCTCACCTATATATTTTCTATTTGTTCTTGAAGCATTGCAAATATTTGAATATTTATGCTGAACATTATGTGAAAGAGAAATTTTCTGGCACAGAATAGCTGAATCATGTGCAATTATCTCTGTGTCACAGGAAGGCAGGAGACGATTTTCTGTATGAGGTGTACAAAGAGGCTTTTTTTCTCGCTATCTGTAAAAGCAAACCTTCTGATATAAGCAAGTCTGTCACAGGTTTATCACTTTTCGTCTTCTTTCAGCTGCTAAGAAAAAAAGGACAAACAAGATACAAGAAGAGTGGTTCAATTTTTTCGTATAGTAGAAAATCAATCAGATCTAGAAAAGCCAACACCTTTAATACCACACCACAAAGACGGAGTGATAGATCCTTATCTCGGCATGGTAAACTCCAATGTCAGTAAAGGCTGTATTTGCAAAACAATAACCATAATTTTTAATTGCTGTTGTTGCAGTGCTATCTTTATCCATTTTCCTCACATAAAAGACCAAATTTTAATTTCCTCAATCCAAAAGATAATTGTTTGAATATTATCTAGCATTTTAAAGCAGTTTTTACTGTCTTATCTCCTGTCTACCTTTGTCAGCTTTGCCAAATATTTCCTCAGAGAGCTGGGGGCTTTTCCATACATAAATCTCACACAGTCTGCAGAGTCCAAACTTCTGTCTTTCTTTGCATAAACAAAGTGATGTTAACAAGTCAGTGGACAAAGACCAGTGCTTTCACTGATTTTATAACCAGGATGAAGTTGTTGAGTTTTGAAACCTTATTATCTCCTTTCCCAGGCAGATATTTACATGCCAGGGTAATCCAACATAGCACAAAATGAGTAATGCAGAGATTCAGAATAGATATCATCAAGGCTATAAATGTACAGAGAATTCAAAACATTAAACATCATGAGGGACTTGTTCTTTGTGGCATAGTACAGACTTCTAAAATGCAGCAGCAAATTCATTAATTAGTTCAGGGATTAGTACTATTGGAATAATTCATAATAATTTCTGGAACATGCTATGAAATTCCATTGAATGGTACTGTGATGACATTTATCTAAGTTCTTTCATTTGAAATTTAAACTGCATGGAGATCAGCCCCTTTAAGCACAAGGTTCAGATCACTCTAAATATGTCTCTAGTGTGTAGGATAAAAAGCTTGACAAAATGTATGAGGTTTTTTGATGTTTTGTTTGGGATGTTTTCCTTTATGGTGGTTTTTTCCATGCTGATGTCTCTTACCAGATGGTTTGGTAGTTCCTCAGATTGTAGCAGGTGACTGCACTGAAGGGAGCCTCAACTGCCTGCTCAGCTTTTTTGCTAAGAAAGAGACTTAAGACACTGAGTACTACACATATTCTGTTCGCTTAACACTATGCCCACACAAGCTTTTTGTTTGCTACTTCTTTTTAGGCGGAACAAGTTAATCATAATATTCTGAATACAAGGACAGAACAGCAGAGAAATTTATGAACAATATGCAAGTGTGAATGCACTCGGGGTTTAGGATGTAGCTTTATTTTTGCTACCTATACATAAAAGGCTTAAGGAACTAAAACTCTTTTAGTAATTGCATAGATTATACAGTTGTGGATAAAAGAAAATCAACTTTTCAAAATCTTTCACTGGTTGTTAGCTGGAATATATGACTTTCTATGCAGGATGCTTCTGACAGCAAGGATAATTCTGCACATATACAAGGTATTTATCTCAGCTTTCTGCAGCTATAGCTCTTACATTTCAATTTCTCAGAGTTGTAAACATTGTCAAGGGCTTAACTGGAAGAAAGTTCTTCCGGAAGGGCTTTCTTATTAATCTGAATTACTCTATTGATTTTCAGGTGATTTCTCTTAGTCCAAGAGAAAAATGAGTGAAAAAAACCAGATATTGTCCAAGAACATATTCCTTGTTAATCTGGGAAAGTTGTTTGAAAGATTTATACTTTGTCTTTGAAAATAGCCTGGAAAAATAGTAGCATGTTTCAGAATTAGCAGTTTACTATCTGAACAAGCATCACATCACAGTTAATGAAGTTTGTAGAGATTATTTGAAGTGTTCTAAGACAGCAGTGAAATTTAAAATAGAACTTGTATTTGGTTTTTGGTTTTTTTGTTAGTGGTATCCATTAAGTCAAATGGTAGCTCTAATAAGAAAATGATACTCCTTTTTGAAAGTGCTTCAAAAATTAAATTAGCAGACCCTTGCAGAAGGGTACTAGATAGGCTTACTGAAGCTTTGGAAGTGCAGAACACTGGATAGTGTTCTGTCCTGATGATGCTTTTCTCCATTTCCAGTATATTGTGGACTGAACAAATTTAATTCTAGAGTAATTTTAAACCCTCTCCATAGTATGCTCTTGGGAAGAAGTTGATCTCGTATGACAATAAACCTGACTTGGCACCCTGCAATCCATTACAGAAGCAGTAGATCACTCATACCTTTTTGAAAAAAGTAGTGATGGCAGAATTTGTTCCTCAGGGGCACTGGTGGGACTGGTAAGGCATCGTGCACCTGCAAATGTGGATAATTGCAGCTGCTGCAGCACAGAGAACTGAAGAACAGAGGATAGGCAGAGTCCTCCGGCTGCCCTGGCTGTGCCTCATCAGCATCCCTCTCCCTTTCCCCTCAGCACTGCTTGAACGAAGTCCTGTGTTCTCTGAAATTACTTCCTATAAAGCATGGGCTTGGCAGAACAACATCAGTGTGTCTAAACTTCACACTGATGTATTCTCACCAATATCTCCACAGCTTTTGAATCAGACTGACAACTCTTTTGAAGGTTTCATAATTGGCCCCTTCATGTTGTCCTACTCAATTTTCAGCAAAACTCTGTCACAGATTTGATCTTAGTTGCCTTGTTCTTTGATCCTTGATCCATTTACACCAAGAAATTTCTTTAAAATTAGAATATAATCAAACATATATAGATCTGACTTTGTCTAAAAGGACTTACCTATCTAGGTCTAAAATTTCAGCACAAATTAATGTCATTAGAATGGTTTGGGTTGGAAGGGACCTTAAAGACAATCTAGTTCCAACCACCCTTCCATGGGCAGGAATACCTGTAGCTTATCTAGTATATTGTTGTAAATTGATTTCTAGTGCAAAGCAAAACAATCCCTTAAAATAGTGGCCTTAGGTCATTCATCTTGTATAATTAACATTTTGATCTTATTATGAGGATGAATAGGGAGGAATTACCTGTTTGCTTTATACCAAAGGAAATTTTAATTAGCTGACAACATAAAAGACTTTTGCCAAGTTTAACAAGTACTTCATATACTATTTGTAACTTTATGCCCAATGAATTAATACATTTTTGTTGCTTGATATTCAAATGTAAACGATTACTTACAAAGGCATAATATCAAATACCTTTAAATGCATCATAAAGTAAACATATTTTTTTCTGCTCTATTTAGTCATCTGTGACTCTTTGGAAGATCATGTTTCTGGAGCTGGCACCTGGTGCCCCCTGGGCTACTTTCCATGTGGCAATATCACAAAGTGTTTGCCCCAACAACTGCACTGTAATGGTGAGGACGACTGCGGGAATCGGGCTGACGAAGACAACTGTGGTACGTGGCTGAGACTTCTCTTTGTTTCTAGCACCTGTAGTCACTGAAACCCAGGCAGCGCTCACACCAAACAGAAGGCTGTGGAGTGTCAGGAATAAGAAAGTTACATGTTTTGCAGAGGATGCAGCAGGTCTGCTTTGGCTAATAAAGCCACCCAACAAACCATTTGCTAGAGAAAGAAGAATGGGCCACATTTTTCTTTGTATATGGTATCAGTTTATCCAATTTTTTCCCTGCTTTGAACTTCTTTGTACATGTCATTTTGATGTGTACAAATGGATGTATGTGATCTATCAAAGATTGTTTCTGAGGAGAGCTAGATGTGTGCTCCAACAGAGTTTATGAAAAGCTTAATGGGACTTAATGCAGGAAACATAATTTAGAAGAATTTTCAAGGTTTTTCAGAAACCATTTATGCCCTGATTTGGGAGAAACATGTGCCTCTGTGAGTGTACTTTGCAAGCTGCACTGCCAGCAGGCTTTGGGGTTGAAAATGTAAAAATCTCAGGGCGTAAACACAGGTCACTTCTGCACACTGTTTTGATCCTTGTCACTCCTAGCCCCTCTGGATGGTAGCTGTGACCTTGACTTGGCTTGTAGGCTCTACCTCTACTGCAAACTGGGTAGGGCCAGGGTTTGCCTGGGCACTCACCTGTCCATGCAGCTTATTCGTGAGCACGGCCCTGGCATCTCTCACTCGGTGCTTGGACACAGCTCAGAGGTGGCACAGGCCTGGGATAGTCTGGAAAGGGGCCCCTATATTCTGTGAGGAGAGACCTTAGCCATTTGGCTGTGAGCTAACACCACAGGGCGAGAAAATCGACTCTGGCACATTTTATTTACTGGTATTGTCACTTTACTTACAGCCTGGATATTTTAAGAGGTGCTCTCCAGAGCTGGTGATCTATGGCAGATGGGGAAACTAGGCTTCCTATTCCTTAGTAGTTTTCCTGTAGCCATGGAGGACAGCCAGGTGCACAGTGCCCTGCCTCACACACTGCCTCCAGCTCCCTGGAGCCAAGCAGCTGAACTGTTTGCCTGTCCCAGACAGGCACATTGCTGCCACATCTGGGTGGGAGGAGTGGGAAGAATTAAAATACTAAGTAAAAATTCTAAGCTATGCATACTGAAAGAAATTTTCTGAAAGAAATTTCAAACAAGATATGGTAAAGGTATTTCTCACCAGCACTCTCAGCAGTCAACGAGGTTTTGAAAGTAGTAGCTCTCATTGCATGTGAAGCTGATTTTTGTACCTGTGTGAAGTATCTTATTATTATACCTATGAAATTTCAGTGTCTTTCTCTATATGAAAGTGATTTTAAATTCGAATCCCATCTAATGGACCTGCACCATTTTGCAGTTTTGTATCATTCACTGATGTTATAAACATACTTTCTGTTGTAAATAACCAAAATCCTGAACAAAAATGGCTTGCTCTGTTCTTTTTCTGTTGTCATCTTCACCTACAGTAGCAGAAATTTCTGATTATGATGCCCTCTTATGTTTGGTCCAAGGACCATTAACAGTTGCTTTATCTGTATTTCATTTCTGTATAATACCACAAAGTCCATTATACAAGGACTTGCTGAAAGATACAGCTTAGTACAACGCTAATTAGGATATATGCAGTTTTGTAACGGGAGGTACAAGGCAGTATAGAATCACAGAATTGTTTAGGTAGGAAAAGAAATTTAAGATCATTGAGATCATTTATCAAAGAGCTCTTTGCATCTCATCTTATTACTGATACAGAACTGAGGTGTTCTTGGGTTATGAACAACCAATTTCAAAAATTCAATTAGGAGTAACGTGGGTTGTCAGTGAGCAGGGAGAGTGCTGCAAGAAGTGATTTATTACTGAGCCCTGAAGCGACAAATAGCAAACTTCAAATCCTTAGTAATGCCTTAGTGTTCTTCTACAGAAATGAACATACAAGACAATTCAGCTGTGCTATTGAATCCTCTTCTGTGTATAGTAATTCAAGAATGAGTTAGCCTTGATTTTTGAAAACCTAAATTACAAAAGATGAAGAGTCGTTGTATTGACTCTCTGGGAAAACTTGTGGTTTTATCACATCTTGACACCCTCTTCTCATTTAGAAATCCATTAATGCAATATTCAGCAGTGACGTTTTCTCAAAAATTGGTATTGCACTCAAACTTTGTTGTACAGTTAAAGAAAGAGTCACTTCCTTGTCTGAGGATATGGAATATCCTGACAAGATTTTCTGCAATGACTCCACATGTGGTAAGTGCAGAGATCATTGTGGGATAACTCTGTTTTGTGACTATTCATCTTGCTTAAAATACAAAAAAAAGAGGCCTCAGTGTTTGGTTCCTGAGACAGAGAAACCATCTGTCTTTTTTTTATCCCTGCAGTTCCCAGGACCACTTCAGTATGCCTTCCTCAGCCAGCAGTTATACCTGGCTCCGTCTCCTCTTTTTTTTTTAATTTGTAACTAGTTTTCAGTTGAAGTCATTGCTCCTGGTTACAGAAAAGAAATCAAAAATTAAATTTTTCCAGTATAGTAATTGTTTCATACAGTGCCACTGGAAACTTTAATCTTATCCACAAGGTATTCTAATCAAATAGCTCAGCTTTTCAATTCCTGAACACTTTTGCATCAGTTTGAGGAACTTTGAGGTGACCAGTCTACAGGATTCAAAGCAACAAGTGTGGGAGGGAAAAAATCCATGTAGACCCTCAAAGGAGTTCAGAAATAACCTTTTTTTCTTTTTTTTTAATACATGTATCTCAAACAAACCTAGGTAAACCAGCTGTTTCATTAATAATTTCTTCAGTAATGATAAAGTACTATCTTAAGCCTACAGTAAAACCAGCTTTGTAACACGGAAATGCAAAGCAAAATATGTCATTAGACGTGTCACTCCAGCTATCTTGTAGTGGTTCCTTTCTTCTTTCAAAGAACAAATTTGTCTCATTCCCCACTTGATTTCTATAAAGAAATTATACTTGTAATTTTTGTAAGATTACATTTATAGGAAATTATTGTTGTAGTCTCTGAGATTATTTGCAGTATTAATCCTGTTTCAGGCACTGTGTGCCTTGTAACAGCAAAACATGACTATGAATATTTGAAACTAAACCAAATCTTCACTGAGAGATGTGTTTTCAAATGTGCTGTAATCACTGCTCATATCCAGCCCAAGAATATAAAGATTAGCTTTATGGTGCCCTCTTCAATTCTACTTCCTCTTTCACTTCCACCCTCCTCTCCACGTCCAAATAATAAGCATAAAACTAAGGTCCAGAGTAGAAGATCTCAAATTAGGACCATAGGTAGTGCTGGGAACAGACTCAGACCGCTGTGTTAGTGCTTAACCTGAGGGTGTGGACACCCTGCTTGCCAGCTCAGCTTCAGCATTTGTTCCACTTCTGGAAAGGAGTGAATTATAGCTGATATTTCGCAGTAGAGCAAAGCCACTCATCTTTGGAAACTCAGGCCTTTGCCACCTAGTTTGTTTCCCCAAACCAATAAAATACTGTGTGTGATACCCTAATGGGGAAGAGCTTGAGGCAATGTAGTAAACTGCAATAAGAGGAGGCAGCTGACAATTTATCATGCCCGCAGTGATGGGAGGCTCTGCTTGAACTATGGCTAGATAACCTTAAATGTGCATGGAAAATGCAATCATACCTTTTGAACCTGAAAACATAGTCCATCAAGTTGAAGCGTGTATCTCTGCAAATCTGTCATGAAAATAGTATTTTTAAATAAAAATAAAGTTTTGTAATTTGTCATAAAGCTTATGGTTTTGAGGAATTTCCTTTTTTAGACTTGAGCGAGCAGTAAATTTTACTCTGCTGTTCTCTTCCGTGCTCATCCTTGCTGAAGCACCAAGTTCTTAATTTGGCTGAGGGCATTGTAAAGCAATTTATCCTCTATCACATTTCACTTGGAGTTATTTTTGTATCTGTTTGCAAAATTCAAAATGTGCAGGGAAAGAAGATATAGCAATTTCAGCATCCTTCTGTGCCCAAGTTTGTTCAAAGATCAAGTTGGCAAAGCAAGTTTGATACCGTTTTGTCCTACTGAGACTGTTTGATTTCAAACATAATGGCTTCAGCCTAATTTTCCAGGGAAGAGCTTTTCCATTTATTTACAGCTGTAAGATTTGATTCTGTAGCTATTTGGCATTTATAGATAGGAGATTAGAACATTTGTTTACTTCATTGCTTTTTAAACATGAGCAAGGATAAATAGGCATAATCACAAATTCTGCTCGCTTAATGCTGTGGCAGTGTTGACATGGGAATTGTTCCTAAAATAAGTAACAAGTATTTCATGCATCGAAGGCATTACTAGTGCAATGTTACTGTTAATGCAGTCTAAACAATCTCCAGGCAAACTCTTTGATGTCCAGCGGCATACTAAAAGTTCCAGGTACAAATTCCCAAGTATAAATTCATGGAAAGATGAGTTTTGAGATCTCTGCCTTCACAGTGATGTTTAATGATAAAACAAAAATAGAACAACAGTAGATAAAAACAACAGTTGATTAATGCAAAACAAAAATAGCAGAACAACAATATTTATGATGTAGCTTTTCACTGAGCCTACACGTGTTTTTTCATGTCAAGGTGTGTGTTTGTTTAGATGAACAAATTTTGACATGTGAAATACTGAAAAAAACATATGAAAATTATATCGTAATGTAAATGTACTCCATTCATTTGGAAGAAGACAACTAACACTGCCAGTAATCATCCATGGTTATTTTTGTTTCCAAAACATCTACTCTCTGAAGAGCTTTAGACACACACAAAAATAGTTCTTTCATATGCTCCTAATTAAATATTTAAATTTTAAATCTTACACTTTTTTTTTTTTTTTGATTCTCTGATACGCCTTCTACTTAGAGGGCTGAATGAACAAGTTTTTGTCCTAGACAAGGGTCAGCTTTCCCTGACTAAATTTATCCTACTGTTACATGCAGTGATAAAAGCACAACGTTGTCAGTGGAACAACATTTGTGTAATTATCTCTGCTGGATACAGCACTGGGTCAGTTACCATTTTGTAGTCATAACATACTAATTACAAAGTGCCAAAAAAATTCTTAATGCAGTTAAATTTTGAACCACTGAGAGACTGAAGAGATGTTTTTCCTGTCTGATTTTTTAAGGTCTTTGTTGCAATATTGTTCCTCATATTCCACACATTCTGCTGGATCATCAGCACAATTTGGTCATCAGAACTGTAAATTAGCTGTGATGTTAACATGATGCCACTTCTTGGGGAGAAGCCTCCCAGTAAATTGCAGTGAAGCTCACCTCAAGTTTCTTGTTTCAAAACCCCCATCAATACTCAAATTTAGTTTGGGAAAAATATAGAAACATAATCAGACCTCAAAAGGTACTGGGCTTTGCTCTGGACTTTACACCCTACCTGGCTAATTTGAAAACATATTTTTTATCTCTGGAAGACTGAGATTAATTCCTGTTGCTCTGTCGCTAATATAACTAACACTATGTGTCAGCATCCTGTAGCTACAGGTTCTGAAAATCGCTTGTATGTAAAGTAGAGGTGCACTCATTTCTTTATAAATAACCCTGCTTTCAGATTTAAAAGTTTTTCCTAACTTCCATTAGGGTTTGATAGCACACAAACATGCAGTCAAAATCTATACAGTTATTGGATTTATTATGTTCTGTTCTAATTTAAAATGCAAACAATATGACTGATGTGCTATCTCCAGTCACACCACCTGGCTTGTGAGGCAAAGCCAAGCCCAGTGAGAACTGACCCGGACTGACTCCACTAAAACCAATGCAGAGACTCACACTGTCTTCAGTGAGCAAAAATCATAACTTACCTAAATGAAAAAACTAATAAAAAGCTCATATGTTTCAAAAAACCAACTTTTGTTACTCCTGTAACAAAATGCAATTTTATTACCAAAAAAATACAGAATACAAAAAGTTGCCTTCCTAAGTACAACTGGAAAAGACTGGTAGCACGGTGCTACTAGCAGTGTGGATTTTTTTCTTTAGATGAAGAAATCTAGGTTGTGGTCTCCTGCAACCTGTAACAGAAACATCAGATATAATATACAGTCTCTTCCTGTGCAGTCTCTGATATATAAATTTTGTAAATAAATGCCTTAACCCTTTTTATCTCAAACTTAATTGGTTGAGGAGGTATAGTTTATTCTTCATTTAAAATTCGGGTTACTGTCATATCACACTACTGAATAGCTCTTATGCTTCGTCTCAGAACTGGTTGTTAATATAGGCTCTTGATTTATTACTAATAAATCTCTAGAGGAAGTGTTTATGTGCAAGTAACACAGGTATGAGTCCAATTTAGAATTAAAGGTATTTTAACATAAGAATTGTAAAAAATGCAAGCACCAGAATTCTTAATGATTTCCAAACAAAAATCACATTCATTGGACCAAATCCCTTGCACCTCCACAAACCAGACTCTTCTGCCATGAATGGGACATTAAAGAACAGCAATTGCTGTTACACATTTGACTACGCTTTACGTACAAGCAATAATGGAGAATGGAAGAAAAAATGTGCTAGCGTTTAATTTTACCTCTTTTTTTTTTGTAAGCAGTATCTTTAATTATGTAGAGCGGTTAATGGAACAAAGTAGCCTGAGCTATTTTGAGAGCAGAAGTTTCCTCAGTGTTTAAAAATTTGGCTTCTGGACAATTTTTCTGATAGTTCTGCAAAACTGTGTTTTGGCAGCTAGGCAATGGTTGCAGTGTGTCTGCATTTGTTTTTTAATCACAGTGTCATAGCCACATTTTTCCAGTCTAGTGAAGCAAGAACAGGCGTGCAGATTTAATTTGTTTCTGACTCCGGATGAGTTTTTCACTGGCTAAACGTATTTACCATTGTGCTGCTCTCAGCCCCAAGAGGTCTCTGAACAAAGGACAGCGTTCCACTCCCCAGCTGTAAAGTTCACTTAGAGATGCTCATTAAGCTCAGTCGAGCTCATAGGCTGGAAAGCACACACAGAGGTTTCCCTGTGCTCTTTCCTCACAAGAAAGAGCTGGGGCAGGGAGTGGCTGTTTGAAGTCTTGCACCTATTTTCCTCTAAAAGCACAGACCTCACCTGTTACTCTGTGCCGCACAGTCACCAGGTGGCTGGCTTGCTAAATAAGTTACAACAGACCACCTCTTTCTCTAAAAGGACCAATAAAAATTCAACAGGATAAACATAGTAACAATCTATATAATGATGCTGTTTTCATGTGAGTTTCTTTGAAGGTGTATAAACTAACACAGAATTATTGCTGTTCTGTATATTCATTAAATTATCTTCCAGATTTTCATAGCAGAAATCTAAATTTCTCTGGGGTGTTTCAAAACAGCTATACAAAAGATATATGTTTTAATATTACAAGATTGTTCATAACGGATGAGAAATTTCATTTTTGTCTCAGCATATTGCAGAAGAGCTTGATGTTTTTATATTTTACATTAATAATAATAATGAATAATGTTATGGTTGGTCTTATGTTTTCATGGCATGGCATTTTTTCCCATCATACTTAAAATACAATATTTGAATGTATGAGGTGCTATTCCGTTTTGAGCCCTAGATAGCAAATTCTATTTGTGAAGCATAAAGTGAATATTTGACAATCAATAGTATACTCAAAATGTATCAGATACCTGGGCAAAGACAGAATTTTCAAGCTTCACATGGAAATTTTTCATATATGGCCAAATTTTATTGTCGTTGCCATTCATCCACAGTATACGGCACTGAAATAATAAGGTTTATTCTGATGTGCAAATATCAGCACATGGAATACCTTTGTTGAATTTTTGGGGGTTTTAATCAGTTTTGTTACTGAGATATTTAAATATTGTTGGTAACTAAGAGGAACTTGTATTTATGTCTCTCCTGGTCTCCATTGTAGTCTCTTACTGCCAAGAGAACTTTCAGGCAGCTAAAGGTTCTATGGATGTATTCATGCTATTAGATTATTTTAATTTCAAAAATTGAAAATGCTTCAAAAAAACCAGAATAGAAAATCCAAATAATTTATATAGATTAGATGTATTGTTATAAAACTAGAAAACTCTATGCATGTGTTTCACAGGAATAAAAATGCGATGTTGAGATGTTTATCTTTTGGCAATTCGAACCTGCCTGTTTTCTTAAAAGTTGCACTCCCTTAATTAAGTTGCTTTAAAATCATTAAAGGAATTGTGAAAGTATGTAATCTAGTTCATCCAGAGAACTGTAAACCTTATGCAAGTGTATTTGTTTCCCATCTGGTTTACTATGATAGCATTGTAACATGTAAGCAGACAAGCTACATGTGATTTCAATTAATCAGCAAGTACAGGACACATTCAATGTCCAGTGACATGCAGGTTGGTGTGGGGTAAATTGCCTTTGACTTGATTGATAAGATGTCCAGCTCTAAGCTCCTAATTTTTTCTGCTTGGATATTTAAACTGAGATAGTTAAATTCCCTCCCAGTTTTGAATGCTCCAGGCACCGCAGCACTCAGTTTTGTAAAATCTCCATGTGGTTTTGGTCTTGCTGTAAGTTATGAGGCTGTATCAGGATGTCGCAACACTGTGGAAAAGGGCAATTATATTCCTTCACCTGTAAATATTTTTTAAGGAAATGCTTCTTGTCTGGAGGACACGGATTTTCCTTGCACGAAAAGATATCTTTGTGACACCCCTGAGGTCATTCCTTACAGCAAGAGAAAGTTTATTTGAACAACTGACAAAAAGAAATATGTCCCCAGGTTATGACCCCAAGAGCAAGGCAAAATTTAAGGGTGACACAGTGTCTCTTTAGAGTGTTTATGCATTTAACTGATAGCATTTCTCTGTATAATAAACCTTGAAGATGTGGCTGAGAGAAGGGGGAAGTCATAGAGATCGTGTCCTCATCATAAGCTCCATACTAAGTAAGAGATATGTCTTTAATTGAGAAAAGATGATACTTTCTTGGATCTGTCCCTGAAATGATTACTCAAATCTGCAGTTTGTTGGGATTAGCATGCTCTTTCTCATTCCCATCTGATGTGGTTATTGGCAAATTTCAGCAAGAAACAGCGTATTAATCTGTAATCAGATAAATCCAGTTTGCCAGCACTTATTTCACTTATCCCATGTAGAGGAAGATTTGATGATGCCTTTTTTTCTCAGACCTCTTTGTTTTTTTACAGAAGCACAGCCAACATAATCTATTTTAGAACTGGCTCGGGGTAAAAACAATTTCTCATCTGAGCTGTACTGCCTCAAATGATAGATTTGGGATTTCAAGCCCAGTGCTATTACCAGTCATTTCTTAAAGTGTTTGGAGAACCTCGCCTCTAAAGAGGTAAACAGGTCACAAACCTTCATATAAACTCTAAAGGGCCACAAAGTGATTTACAGTTCTGCCCCTGAGTGCTTCACCGAATGGTCGTACTAAATATAGTTATTTGCACAATACATTCTTTGGGGATTTGACAAAACAGTTTGGATAAAATAGAGACTGTCCCATGCTTGGGCACAAAGTCTGGCTTAAAGTATATGTTTCTGAAGGTCAAAAGATGTTTCATGACTTGTTTTGTTGTATTCAGATATGCCTTTTTATTTCTAGTAGAAAGCACGCCATGAGAAAAGCCCATTATTTAAAATGAACTTACTGGAAACACCAAACAGCTGGAATGATTCCAGTACAAAATAATCCATCTTCTCTGTGAATTTTTCCCTTATTTTTATGGCCACCCAAAAATATGCAGCTGCCTCTTGACTTCCTCAAAAATGCTGATGAAGCTCCCCTTTGTAGCAAACTGCTCCATCAGTCCCATTAGTGTGGGAGGCATTGCTCATCCTTTTTCTCTGCAGATGTGAAATGCATTGATGGTCACCTCTTATACATGCTTTGTCATGTGGCAAAGCATTTTAAAAGTACAAAAACATGGAATAAAATCTCATGTATCCACTTGTTAGTGTCAGAACCAGGGAAATGCAGAAAAACTATACTTTACATGTTCATTGGCTTACAGGAGGATTAGAATTTATGGCTCTTAACTGTACATTCAAAATCCCCAGTCAAGTTGTTAGTTTTCCAAAACTTCCTATGAATTAGAAAATCCAGGAGTATTTTGATACTATATTCCTGGCTGCAAAACATTTATTTGGTCTAATACTTCAAGAACAATCTCATTTTTAACCCATCTTTCCAATCTTCTTTTTAAAAATCTTACCTTCTCCGTGTATGTTGTGTTCCTACATGTCACTGACTCCAGTCATACAAGTGAAAGTCAATGGATGTGCTCCGGTTAAATATTCAGGAATAGTGATAGAGAAACCCTTATTAAGGTCCCATCTACAGGGCAGTAGGCTTTTAAGGCACTTGCCACTTGAAAAAGGATCTGTTCTTATCACTTCATCAATTACAGATTCCATGCTGCAGGCAGTCCTAAAACTGAGCTTCTTTTGAGCATTTAAAACAGGCAGGAGGAGGTTTGCCAATACCTTTCATTTTGCCCAAAGTGCATTAGGCTGCTTCTGAATATTAGCTTAATGATCTGGACTGGCAAAACTGCTAATGGATCAGAGCATGAAAGGTGCTCTTGAGGAAGTTAGTAAAATGTTCTTAAATGCCTTGTCAGGTCTGTCTTTTCTCTCACTGGAACTATTCCTGAAGACAGGCTCTTATGTTTGCTTTGAATCTTTTATCTTTTCAATTTATGCATAACAAACAAATAACTCAATAAAGGATAGTTTGCCTGAAGTTACTTAATCTTTCATAATATCGTTAATCAGCACGTATAACACATATTTTCAGTTTAGACAGCAAAGAGGCAAGCATCTCTCAAAATCAGCTTTATCTGTAGGCAGGTTTCAGGAGATGCTTTCAAGGTAGATTCCCTGCCTGAGAAAACAATAACTGAGATGTAATATGACATGAAAAATGAGAAGCCATTTCAGAATGGGAAAAGTTGCAAAGAAGTAAATATTTTTTATTTAACCCTGCCTATTTTGAAGCCAATAGATATAGCAATAATGCTTAGTTAAATATAAAGATTTATAGAGAAATGTCCATGAGGAATTGCATTTAAGTATAACTAAACTATTAACCTGTGAAATTGCTGGGGTAAAGACTATTGCCAGTACATCATAAAGGTGAATCCAAGACTGTAATGACTGGCAAAGCAGAGCCATCCTGAGAGTTCTCATACAAATGCTGTTTTGCAGTAGGAATCCTTACAGTGTGCTGCTTTCAGTTGTCACGGATGCTTTGGCTCACCAGCCAGTGAGTGCCATCCCAAGGAACATTTCTGCTACTGCTGCATGTTCATTTAAAGAGATGCTTTAAACTAAAATCATGTAGGCCTTGTCAAAGCTGAAGAGAAGTGAGACTCAAAATAATAAAACTAAAATCACATCACAGCTTTTAAAAGTAAGTTCCCTTTCCAGCTGCTTTTGAAAGTGGCTACCTGATCAGTTGATTTACAGATCTCAGATATACAATAGACTTCCAAGAAACAAATAACTAACAGATCTGTACTTATTTCTAGCACCGCTATATCTTGAAGTGTCCATTTGTTGGAAGGAACTGAAAGGTTTGCTCTTAAATTTTTCCTCTTACAGCCATAAACTACTCAGTTCCAGTACATGTATGCACAGTGACCAAACTGGGAGTATGGAATCATGCTTTGTTTAAGATGCATATGAAGCTTAACATGAACACTCTGACTTGAATATGTTACACCAAGTCCCTCCTTCTCTTGAAAAGCAGGGTTCCTTTGGCCTTCATGGGTAGATTTTCAGGAAAGAATTTATAGGCTGTGATAGTGAGAGACATCCCACTGAAAGAATTAGTCAGAGTCATAGTAATCATTCCAGCTTTCCTGGACAAAGTGGCAAACCCACATGTTTAAGGAGGTAGGAAAATATGGTTCCCTCTCATTTTAAGACTCCTACGTAGATAAAAATTTCTGAAGTCACAATTATACTTTTTCTGTGACTCTCTTAGAAAATGTTGTTGTTGAAGGTATAATAAGCTGTTCCTACTATGCAGCTCATATTGTTTGTAGATGTGTATGATTAAGCAGCTGTATAAAGATAAGGTTATCTAATCCTCTGGAATAAAAACCTGTATAAATTAGATAAAAATTGATGCAACTAAATTAAGTGAAGACATTTCCACCTTCTATTGCTATTTTAATATCTTCTATTTGTGGTCCGTTTATGTTGTGTGTTTTTTTGTTTTTTTTATTAGAAGACAACAATGGATGGTCTCTGCAATTTGATAAACATTATACAAAGGACAAATACAATAAACTGAAATCTCTGTATGCATTTCAGACAAAGACACCTGAGTGCTGTAAGTAATTACAGATATTATTTGAGTGATTATTAATGATGGTTCCTAGAAAGAAATACAGAGCAAATATATGCTTATCAGGAAATTTAGTGCAGTTTCATTTATAGTAAAACAGAATTAATATCTCAAATGAACAAATGTTATTTTGAAGCTAATTTCGGTTCCATTAAGGATGATTCATTTTCTGTAAGAGAAGTGTCAAACATATTTCAATTAGCATATGCCAGTTAGGAGGGTAATATAAATGTTTATCTAAATATGCTGATACTGCTGGAAAGAACATGAAACAGCCATATATTTCAGAGTGAAATGAAGGCAGCATTCCTTCCAGTTCACTTCTTTGTGCCTCAAATGAAATTTGCAAACCCCCTCCACTTACGCAGGTCTTCGTACAGACTTTTTGATTCTGCTGTGTACTATGATAAGCAAAGACTCCCTGACCCATTTTTGACCCATTTTCACCCATAGAATTGTGCTCCTTCTAGTGATATAAGAGTGCTGAATAATCTAAAGTGCTGCAAAAAACCCATGCCAGTTTCCTGTATATCGTGCCTAAGGTTCAAGAGCTTTTACAAGCTCTTTCACAGAGGTAATATAATTTTTTGTGTCCCTTTATATTTATTGTTAGATTCCTCCCAGGTCTAAATCAGTTTTGTAAAAACATGTGCCTTAATTGTGTTTAAGAGAGCCTGCTATGTCTGTCTTTGTGCTCGTTGTTCTTTCATACCACATTTCTTTTCTCCACATCCCATCACACCACACATCCCACCTTTTGCCTGGACCATGTTCTTGTTCTCCTGCAGTGGCTGGTGATGTGCCAGCAGAGTGTACCTGCCAGGGGCTGGAGGTCTTCTGTGATGCTGCCAAATTACGTGCTGTCCCATCAGTCTCTTCAAACATAACCATAATGTAAGTAGAGAAGTAACCTGGCCTCTTGCTCTGTTGAGGTTTGACCGTCAGTCCTACAACTTTTCACAGCTGCAGCCTTATAATTATGATCAGCTGACATTTGGGAAGTATGGTGTCTCTCTGCTGATACGTACTTTAAGTACAGATTTTCCTTACATAAGAGAGAAAGGAAACTGAGAAACTAAAAAACTCCATGTGAACTGATCATTTTGTGTTTGTAACAGTGACTTGAGCTACAAACAGTTTCAGGATATCTAAGGAAATCTACAAAATAAATGGTTCCTTTTAAGATTTTAGGATGCTTAGAACCTGTTTCTTATTCTATGATCCTGCCAATATTACTAGTCTGTGTTCCTGTCTATAAAGCCAATAACCTTGAACTCAGTGGAACTCCCTGCTGGAGTAAATCTATTTAGTTCTGATTTGATGTCTCTGAACATGCTGTTATTTCAAAGGATTTTATGTGGGCTGAGTCATCATGCAGATATGTATGAGTAAGCCAAACTTTTTTTTAGGAGACCAGAATGCGGTTGATGTGCACCTGATTTGCACATTGCTGTTTGAGAGGCAGTTTTAAGTGTGGTGAGCAGCGAGCAGCATCCTGTGTCCTTACCTGAGGATCTCCCCTGTAGATCTGGGGTATGGATCTTTCCGTGTGGCACCAGTCTCACACGTGGCTGAAGTTCCCCTTGTTGGGTCCATGTTCAAATACTGCAACACTTCATGATGAAAACTGATGTGGAATGTCAAATATCTATTTAAACTGGCTGCTGGCTCAGGGTCAACAAAGAGTTCAAAAATACTGACCCAGTTCTAGCTGTAGAAAAAGCAGTGAGTAGGTTCAGCCGACTTTGATGCTAAATTCTCTTCTAATCAAACCACGTCCCGAAGGAATTTTGTTCTTGACAGGACACTTGAGTGTCCCCGATGGAGTTGGGACATAGGGACACATGAACTGGGACAAAAGCTCTACCTGCATTTGAGGTTTGAAATAAATCTGTTGTTTATACTCAAATCTTTTTAATTCTTAAATTTAACTATTATTTTCTCAGTTTGTCTGGGGACATGGATTTTTTTTTTTTTATTCTAACATTTTTCTTACTGTTTAAACAGATACAAGTATACAGACAAACAGAAGTAGCATGTTGAGAGGTTTCACGTTGCTTTTATTATTTAGCAGTGTGAGAGCTGCCCTTATTAAATAATAAAAGCACTGTAGGGACCTGGGACAGTAGTTTTACTGTGTGCATTCATTCCTACAGGTCTCTTCAGAGGAATCTGCTAAGGAAACTTTCTGCTGATGTTTTCAAGAAATACCAAGATCTTAAAAATCTGTAAGGGAGTGCTATAACATAAAATACCTACCTAGTGCCTTAAATGTTCATCCTTTCCTTCCCCTGTATGTACACACACAGAGCTTAACATTTAAGTAACAAAAGTCTGGTTTTTCTCACCCTTTGGTACCTCATGTGTACCCTGTTTGGCTCAAGTACCTTGATTTGACATCTGTCTTTTAGCAAAACCATAATTTCTGCATATTTAATTGATTTTGTTTATAGACTGGTTTATACCAGAAAAATGCTAAATTTTAATTTTGTCTGAAGGATATTGCATTTATAATAAACACTAATATGCCAAAATAAATTAAAGTAACTTAATAAATTTATTCTGGAAAAAAAAGTTTGGAAACTCAAACTTCCTATTGTCATGGGAAGCTCACTCCCATGGCACGTGATTTTACTCCTAATTATGTCTGGTACTGATTTGATAATGCCCAGTGAGTCAAATAATTATGGCAATACAATACCGTGTTATGTTTTCCAGAGTGTAACATATATGCTGTTCAAAAATCATAGTCTTTAACACTTTTTCTTTATATAGAAGTAGTGAAATTAAAAATTAAATGTGCAGGGCTTCTATGTCACAAATTTAAAGTGCTCTTTTATGGGAATTGTGCTGCACAGCAGCACCATCTTGTGTTCTGAAAGTTAAGTCCCATTATGTCCCTCAAAGCCTTGAAAGGTAAGTTTTCACTAAAAGAAATACATCTATACCTATCTGTATAAAACATTTGTTTCTAATATCGACTTCACACCCTTCTGATAGGCAGCTTTATATTTTCCAAAAGGTCTTGAGCAGTGTTTGACAGCAGCCCATTTTTTAAAAGCCAAAGTCAGATTTCTTATTGCTGTTCATCAGGAATGCATCTAGACACCTCATTAAATGTAATTTAATTAAAGGACTAACATTTAAATATTATTCAGAGAATAACATTGTAATGCCTTAAAATTATTTGAAAAGGATTTAATATTTGCAGTCGATAATATTTTTCCAACTCATTATTTCATCAAAGTAGATTAAAAAATAATTTAAAAAAATAAAAATAGAATCTTTAGTTTACAGAAGATTAGTAAGATTTTCTTTACCTTTTTATTATATTATCCTAAAAACGTAGCGTCTTGAGAATTCTCTAACACTAAAAATGGAAAATCCAAAAAATATTTTAATTTTACATTTACTGTGCAAAATTTTGCTTGTGGCAGAGATCTGGATAAACACAGAGATCAGGTCACACAGGTGAGCACTGCAGAGTTAGGATCTAATCAAGGAGACTGCAAACAACCTTGTTCATCAAGGGCAAAGCAAGCATCCATTTGAAAGATTTTTGTAGTGCTGCTCCTTGTGTGAATTTCTTTAAGAACAGCCGCAGCCTTTGCAGCTATAGCTGTGAAATGGTTATTGTCAAATTCAAGGTGTAATAACTCTGACAGCTTCTTTTAAAGTATCAAATGTGCATTCAATTTAGCAGATAGATTTTAATCGGTTACTTATGTTTGCTTTAACTTTGCTCGTTTAGAGAATAAATTATTTTGGGTTTGTCTCTTCTTAGGTATCTTCAGAACAATAAAATCAGAGCCATATCCGAACGTGCTTTCAAAGGTTTATACAACTTGACAAAACTGTAAGTATTGGTTTTAGAATACTGAAGTGAAAAGCAGCAGGCAGAGCTCTGAGAGTCGCTGTGGGTGTCTCTCTCTATTTGATTCCATATTAGGAACTTGCAAAGCGGTGCAGAACTTTAATCCAATGGTTGCATTGAGAAAGGAAAGACAGATTAAGAGTTCTCTGTGCAAGTTTATCTGGCAGGACAGTACTTTGAAAAGACAAGCTGGCTCCATACTTCAGTCCTATTGCCCAAATCCTCAGAACAGAAGAAGGAGACAGTATGGTACCCTGCAGAAAGCCAAAGAAAATGAGAAAGGAGTAAAGTGGAAGTGAGAGCTTGTGATGGGTGGAAACTCTTTAACACTATATTTTGGTTTACAGAAGCAATTCAAAGTAACCAGTATAGGTGATGAAATGAACACTTTATTTTGCAGCAACTTTTTGAAAGGTGCTTCTAACTTTCAAGGGAAATGCTCAGTGAAAGAGACAATGCGTAAATTACACTGTTTGGTTCAGAATTTTTACTGCAATGTTTTCAAAAGGAAAGTTTTTAAAAATTGTACCTCTTATTCTTTCCGTCACACAAGTGTGGTTGATTATCTGTTATTACAGCTGCTGTTATTATCTTCCCAGACCATTTATGGCACCCCTCCCCATTCATTTTCAGCCTTTCTTTTTCCATTATTCTGATATCTACGTTCATGACTAACATCCTTAACAAAGACTGAATGGGATCCTGCCAACTTTCATGGAACGAATCACTCCACAGAAGGAAACTGGAAAGAGTCTAAAATATGACACAGTGAAAATATTCAGCTGGCTGTGCTTTCTTTTAGATAAGACAAAGTGCTCTACATAATTGCTCTTAAAATCCCCACTAGAGAGTCCTGCCTTGCTCTCAATGGCATGAAAATTACCAGAGTCAAAAATAATAATTATAAAAAAAAAGGAGTATTCTGATAAATTATCAAGGAAAAAATAATCTTAAAACTCATTTTCATGTGTCTGCTGCTAGTTAATCATTCCATTCATTCATCTTTGGTTGGTCTTGTTTTAGATACCTGAGTAACAACAAGATAACGAATTTGGAGCCTTTTGTCTTTGCAGACCTCCACAGGCTTGAATGGCTGTATGTTGTATTCTCATTTTTATGTTTATTTACTCAATAAATAATTAATTTAAAAAATAATACATAAATACTTTGATTGCTTTCATTTTTGTGCATAGCATTACTTTACACTAGTTAATAACTAAGGAACTCCTGCTAAACTGTGCTAGGTAAAAATGCAATTGGCTTTGGTGAGAGCAGAAAATAGTTCTTGAGCCTTAATAGCTTCAATGATTGATGACTTGTAATAATAGTAAATAATGGCTTTTAGTAATTGCTTGTTGCAAACGAATACATTAAATAACCCAGGTACTATAAAACAGTAGATAGATATTTTTTGGGCAGGCTTTTTCCTGTAAATAGTGCTTAAAATGTCCAGACAAAATTACTGTCATAACCTGAAATATTGACTTATTACTGCTTTTCAGACAGATTTTGACTAAGTAAAGTTATTAAATATAAGCAAATAATATGTTCTAAATTCTGCATGTTTGGGACTGTTGGATTGCCACAGAATACTATTAGGTTGTGCTGCTTTGTTTTTACAGACAATCCGTTCAAAGTGTCTTGATCAAAGGATTTAAAAACCTCAAAGGAAAACACTTTTTCTAAGTTGAAAGTAATTATTTTCTCTGAGTTCCTTTTTTAAAATTAAATTCTTATGAAAGGAAATTAATTCAATTAATATCTTAACCTGTCAAGGAAGAGTGTGTTAATTTTTTTAAGTGGTTTGACTGGACTTTTGAAGAAATTTACTACAAAGCTTGTTACTTTTTGTTATCTCTTTAATTAAAGACTGAAGTCAATTATCAATCTGATACATATTTTGCTGTAATTCATAGGATAATTGAAAACAACAGGATAAATCGGATCTATCCATTAACATTCTATGGGCTCAAATCCCTCATTCTTCTGTAAGTATGAAACAAGATAAAAAAGTGTTATTTAAAAGAACAGTATAGGAAGGGCATATGCATATAAAAACCTTTTTAGTCCCATGGTCTCTGTCCCTGGTGGCAGCCCGGCCCCCCTCCCCGAGACCCTGTCTGTGATCTGCCGCTGCCCTCTCCACCCCGAAAGGTGAGGGACCCTCTTGCCCTGCATCCTAGAGGGAAACCTCCCTCCACATCCTGCTTCCCCCATCATCCAGAGAAGTTACATATTCTGACTGAATAGTAGATTTGTATTGGCTTGCTGCATTTCATTTTAATAGCAGTGAAGTGGAGTAAACATCTTTCCTTTACCTGGTAATTAGGAAGCTAAGGATAAAATACTGCTGCACAGAATGCCACATGGAAAATATGTGGAAGTTGAAGAAAATAATACTACTTTCAAAATTATTCAAGATTTGAATGATATTTTTTCAGAAGTACATAAGAGACATGAATTTTTTCTATAATATAACTGTGCAAATATAACCAGATAAACTATTCCTCTTTTTTTTTTTCAGAGAGATGATGAATAATTCCCTTTCTCGTTTGCCTGATAAACCTCTTTGCCAATATATGCCAAGATTAAACTGGCTGTGAGTCTGCCTTGTTTTGCTGAGAAAATACAATTTTGTTGTCTTTGTATAGCACTTCCACGCCACTTTTTCTAATGGGGCACTGGATCTTGCAGAGTGCCTGCTGGGTCACTGCAGGGCTGATGGCCTGAAGCCATCAGTTAAGTGTGCAGAAGTATTACATGTCTGCCTCCCACCCTCTTCTGTGTAAGCAAGAGGTTCTGGTAGCATTTTCCTTCAATTACCCTAGAATAAGTGCCTGAGTTTATTTTCAATGATTGATGGGGTTCTTTTATATCTCAGAGACCTTGAAGGCAACCACATCCATCATGTGAGAAATGCCACTTTCATCTCCTGCAGCACTCTAACTGTACTGTAAGTAATTGGATATGCTAGCTAGCCAGAGTGAGATGTGCTTATACTGAACAGTCAAGTGATTCATTACAGCTAATATAAAAGTTTCCTGAGTATTATGGTTATTTATCTCTTGAGGATATTAAATTAAAATGTTTGGTTTGAAGTGAGCACCACACAGAATAACCACTCTTTGTATTTTATAGCAAAGTTCAGCACTGAAATATGTAACTAAACTTGACTGAAGAGATTTTGGCTGATACTAAGATTTAGAAACTTTCATTATAACCTTTTTCTTGGAGTCAAATATCTCATAATGAGAACCAGCAAGCACACAAAATATATAGCTTGTTGCTTATTTTGATTGGCTGGTGTGTTGGCTAGCTCATCAATTTTAGAATTTTCTCCAAAGTTTCTTCAGTGATGATGCAACCGTCTTCAGAAAATCCCTTCTACTTTTTGGTAGATTAGTAGGCTCCATGGTGTGTGTCACTTTCAATTTTAACTCTTCTGCAGTATACATATTCTTGGTTTTCTCGTCGTTCTTAAGATCCCGGTTGTTCATTTAAGGAATAAGCCCGGTGGCAGGTGCAAAAAGGGGGAATGCAAAGTTGCACAGCCATGTGCCTGTGTCTGAGACATCGTTAGGTTGCAAGCCTTCCAGCCCACTTAATCTTCCTCCTGCCCTCAGCCAATTTGCACCAGTCTTCCTTGGGTGTATGCGTGTGTGTGTATATATATATTTTACATGTATATATTTGAAGTTGCAGAGAACAGAGAACTTCTAAAGTCTATAAAACCTCTCTCCAAAATCAAATAGATATCAAGATGAAGCAACATAAGTTTGTTTTATTCTTTCAGGGTGATGAGACGAAATAAAATCAGCTCCCTAAATGAAAACAGCTTTTCTTCTCTCCAGATGTTAGATGAATTGTGAGTAGATTCCTTCTCTTATTTGTAAAAGTCACAAAGTTTTGTAATTTATATCGAAAATGTCATTCATCAAAAATTCTATTTCATACAATATGCTCTGGAGATGGCATCCTTCCTTAGGGCTTTTTTTTAATATATATTGAACAGGGAAGAAATAGTCAATAAAGTACATAGTCTGTATCAATCATATTAGGGCTTTTGCTAACGAGATTGTTACATTCCCTGAACAGAATAATGCTAATTAGTCTTGCATTACCACAGTCTAGGAGCATGTGTGCCTTCAGTGTGTTTTAGACCAGTTTGACAGTTTTGGTTGGACTGAGACTTTTACTCCTCTGTTATCAGGATTTATGCATAGTGAAAATAAGGTGAAAGGTAGAGATGAAAACTAAGGTAAAGATGTGCTGTTTAGCCCATGCAAAAGAATTCCCATCAGGAAACAGTATGTTTAATTAATTTCCAAGCTTCTACAAGCCAAATTAATGGTATTTTACTTTCTTTTTGTTGGAAATAAAACAGCAATAAATTATGTATCAAATGGTATAACTAATGAGACAAAGAGAGATCTGATAGATCTGGCTTCCCACCTTGTTTTAACATCATTCTTTTATAGTCCAGGTTTCTGATAACCTATAGAGTAAATAATATCTTACTTGGAAATGAAATAAAATTGTGCATATTGAAACTGCAAAACTATTCAGTAAAATTACTGTGTGTAGTAAGAACTTACTGTATCCTACCTGTTTCTGCAGAGATCTGGCTAGCAACAAGATTGAATCACTTCCTCCATATATATTTAAGGAACTAAAGGAGCTTTCACAACTGTAAGGATTCTTGTTTATTATTATACCTAACTGTATATTCCTCATTTGATATGATGCTTTCAGTCATCCATGTCGGGAAAGAGAAGAGCACATTTGTTTGTATGCATCATTTCAGTTCTGCCTAAAAAGCACTTATCCCAAAAGTAATTCTATATAGCATTTTGTCCAGAATAATGTTGTAAAAGATGTGCGTTTTCATGTCCCAAAAGACAGCATGTTCAAATTCTACCTTTTTCTAGATCTTGTTAGTACACACAAAATGAGCTATGCTAGATATATAATGAGAAATAATAATTTGATGAAAATGTTTAACGAGATATCAGGATTTAACTCTAAAAATAGATCATAAACTCCTAAGAGCATCATACAGATGCCTTGTTTGCAACAGTTTTGTTCCTGTAAAAGAGTTCCAAAAAAGCACAAGATAGTATAAAACTAGACAGTTTCTCTTTTCCGCATTACACATACATAGGCAGATTTTCAAATGCTGCTGTTGGAAAGTCCCAATCTTTCTTGCATAATCTGAGGAGAGGAGGTAGTACTCAAATACAGGAATAATTTATTTTGGGGGTGCGGCGGCGAGGGAAGGATGCTACGCAATCAATGTAATTGATAAAGCAAGCTTCGATTTATTCCCGAATAGCGCAGCCTTTTATACTACTAAGTACAATAGGTATGGTGTGATTAACAATAATGCCTTATGCACAGTATCTGCGTATGCTCTGTCCTTGCTGTATCTTTCTGTGTTCTTGCTGTATCTTTCTTCAGGGTTCTTCCTTGTCCCACGGTCTTGCCAAGGATTCAGTATTCTTAACAGTTCAGCTGTCACAGCACAATTGCCTGTGCCAGCCTGCATGTCCTACAATATGGAGTGCGGCCTGCTCTCCAGCAGCTGTTCTGCTGCCAGCCTGCTCTTTAGCAAGCTGTCTGCGGCCATAAAGCTTCCATAGATCCATGTCCATGTTCCTCGAGCCATTCTCCAACATGGGGGTTTTCCAGCATCGTTGAGATCCAAAACATACATTGAGGCAACCAAGTGTGTACAGCTGCATTTATTGAGTTTGTGCATTTTAATTACAATAAAGAAAAGTTATGTGGAGAAGTAAAAGGGGACGTACCTAGAAACACTCTTGCACAGAGTGACAGCATATTATGCTGTTTTCACATTCTGACTCATCTCAGTCTCTTGAACTCAAACCCAGAATCAATTGTAATTTATTTCTAAATGCATGCAGTTCAGCTAGGTTCTTTTACTTGAAAAGAAAAATCTGGAGAGTTTAAGAACTGAATATTTCTGTAGTCAAAACCTTTAAGCACCAGGCTGGGAGGGGCAGTTGTGTGCCTGTGTGTGTGTGTGTACATGGCAATAGCTTGCTTGTGAAGCATCTGACAACTCTTTCCACTGGCTTAGGAAGATTGTTACCATCTGCAGTTGTAACTGGCAGGTGTACAAGTCCCTCCTACAGGACTAGTAAAGCAAATGGATTATGTAGATTGACTTTGTTTTTAGAACAGGCTGTAAGGAATGTGGCCAAAGTCACTTTTGTTGTATTTACAGGAACCTTTCTTACAACCCCATCAAGAAAATACAAATAGACCAGTTTGATTTTCTGATTAAACTCAAATCCCTGTAAGTATCAAGTTTTTATATTTTAGCTATATTTTCTTTCTGATCATGCACATCTCCCTCAGGAGGACGTGGTCCAGAATATGTTTTGTAAGAAATTGCCCCTGAAGGGTTTAGGGGGACTTTTTGCAGGTGCACTAACACAGCAGCTCTAACTTGAGTTCTGCCAGCAAAACTCCTCCTAAAACTGTGAGATAGTGCAGGAACAACCTTGCAAATCTGAAATTATCCTGCAGTAGATTTAAGTACATCTTCACTGGTCACTTCACATCTGCAGTAACCAGCTTGGTGTAAAGTACAGCATTGGTTCTTGTCAGACATCACTTCAAAATCTTAGAATAGTTTGCTTTAGAAGTGACCTTTAAAAGTCATCTAGTCCAACTCCTCTGCAATGAGCAGGGACATTTTCAACCAGATCAGGTTGCTCAGAGCTCTATCCAACCTGACCTGGAGTGTTTCCAGGGATAGAGTATCTACCACCGCTCTGGACCACTTATTCCAGGGTTTCACCACCTCATCATTAAAAATTTCTTCCTAATATTTAGTCTAAATCTACAATTTTTTAGTTTAAAACCATCACCCCATATCCTACAGCAACAGGCCCTGCTAAAAATGGTTGTGGAGATTAAAAACCAGATGTTTCCTTGGACAGAAGTGCAGTAGGAGTTTATGATCTGAGCCATGAGCTGTAGCCAGCAGTACACATACCTCTGTTGATCAGACCAGCTTCCTCACAGTGATTTGGCCTCCTGGCCAAATAAATGGCTAATGAACTGAAAATACTAAATCTGTGTAATTGTCACGAAAATAAGCAGCTGAGCACAGAAAATAATAACCAATTACCTCCTTACAGTCAAAGTACAGCATGATTTTATCCATTTATCTATTATTTAACACCAAAGAACTCATACAACTCAGTGATCATGGCCTTCCATGTTTTGTGGTTTAAATTGTTAAATGTGGTTAAAATGTGTTAAATCCTGAGATAGATCCATAGGCAACTGTATTTTGGCAGTTTGTAGAACACCAGTTCCCTCTTCATCTGTTTAAAATGGTAAGGATAGTTGGGGAAAGCTTTCCCTAGGATTCACTGCAGCACTTAAATAAAACTAGCCCATTTCCATGTTGGGGCTTTTTCATGTCTCCCAGCAAAACTGCCCACCAACCCACACCAACTAACCAGTAAGTCTGTGCTTTTCTCCATTTTTGCCTAATGTGTTCAGAACTCACACAAATATTACATTCAAAGCTTTGAGCAATAGTAAGGGTTCCCACAAGGAGAACCAAAGACCTCTGACCAGCTGCACCTCTGACCAGTGAATGGGGTGGACTGGAAGAATACAGAACCTGAAGTTCTTAAAGAACATCTTATAGAGTGAAACGTTATCGATCTAGCACTGCAGGGGAAACAATATTGCTGCTTACAACATATACATAAAAAAATTTCAAATAAGGAATCCCACCTGTGTGTCACAAGAAAGCCAGCATTTTGTCTTGCATGCTGTGTTCTGTGTCCCAGCTTCCTGCTGCTCTTGACGTAATGAAGACTGAGTTCCTGGGTTGGTTTGTTTGTCTAGCAAAGTACTCCCTGGCATAAAAGAGAGAAGAGATGTGCAAAAACATTACTACTAGAACAAGTTATTATTTCCCCAGAGATGATGAAAGAACATAATTAGAATAGTACTTTGAAAGGGTGATGTATTAATTAGAGATTCATGAATTCTCATGACTGAGAGCAGCACTAAAGAGTTTTCTTCATGAATCTGGAAGAACAGTGAGTTTATTTAAATTATTTGTGATTATTTTTGTTCCACTTTAGATTTTACGCAGACTTTCTGGTCAAGTTTCAAAGGGATGACAGATTAGATGCAATAAAGTTCTTCTCTAGTTTCCTATAATCGTAAAATCACAACTAAATGCTCATAAAATTTGGGTTTTTTACTACTGAGTTTCTATGGCCTTTTACTGAGAATACATTTTTACAGCAGCTTGGAGGGCATTGAAATTGCAAACATCCAGAGGAGAATGTTCAGACCCCTGAGAAATCTTTCCCACATGTAAGTAGATTATTCCAGTTTGTTTTTTTGGTCTGAATTTTACAATTATGGAATACCGGATAATTGAAAACAAAAGTTTATGAAAAGCAGCATGTGAGCAGTTGTCGAATTTTGACAATTTTCAATTAATTTTTCTTCTTTCAGAATATGTTTTCTGAGTAGTTACTAGAGAGTTTTGATATCTGACAACCAACCTAGAATGATCTCTTATCTATTTCTCACAACCAGATATTTCAAGAAATTCCAGTACTGTGGGTATGCTCCTCATGTGCGCAGCTGCAAACCCAACACTGATGGGATTTCCTCCCTCGAGAATCTTTTAGCTAGCATCATACAGAGAGTGTTTGTCTGGGTTGTATCTGCCATCACCTGCTTTGGAAACATTTTTGTTATCTGCATGAGGCCCTATATCAGATCGGAGAATAAGCTGCACGCCATCTCCATAATGTCTCTCTGCTGTGAGTACTCCATGCTTAGAAAAATACCTTTTTAGTCTGCTGGTAGTGTGTGTGATATTTGTTATTATAGTACAGTGATGCATTTCCAGCATTGGATTAACTGTACTTTCTTGATGTTGCAAATGACAATACAAAATTCTGTGCCTTATACACCAGGAGGTGTCATTAAATGCTGCCTTTGACAGCTGGTGTATTCCAAAGGTTTCATGTTTGATTTTCATGCTGGGGGAATTCTGTCAAATTCCCACTTGCTTCAGCAAGAAGAAATAAAATTCCAATATTTCAAATGCCCACAAACCTATATTTTACCATGCATTTGTCAGTAAGTAGCAATTTCTGCATGTAATTATTGTGTTCAAAAATTCTATTTTTTGCACAAGTAAAAGGTTGCTTATGCAAATACGTAAAGTTAATCTATCCTAGCTCCCCAATATTAGGAACTGGGGTGGGTTTTTTTAATTTTAGTCCTGAAAGCAAGACAAGTTTATGGATGAACTACTTGGCAGTACAGTCACTGCAGTCCTGAGTCTCACAATACAGGAGAGTCTCTAAGTGTTGCACAAAGGCAATTAGATGCATTTTGAAGGGTAGTTGTCAACATCGTATAAAATTATTGCAACGTTTCTAAACACGGCGTGTCAGTGATTTTGAAACTTTGTTTTTCCCATAGTGACAATCTGAATACTATGCAAAATTTTTAGCAAAATAGCCAGGAAGCCTTCAGTTCTGTGACAGGCCATCTTCCCTTACTAGTCTTAGAAGACTATGCACATGAGTTTTGAACTAGCATAAGGTGGAAAAAACAAACTTTGAATCCAGCGGATGGCCTACTCAAAGAAAATTATTTTAAGCCAAATGTTAATATAGAAATAAATAAAGAAATAAGACCTAATAAAAAAAGGTTGCAAGAATATTTCTATAAATACAGCTGTATCTTTTTCTATGTGCAAACCAATTTTACCAGAGCTTTAAAAAATGGAAACAAGTATGAAACATAGACTGTCAGCCCAAATGAAAAGGAACACAAAAAAAAGAAAAAAGTAATATAAAATTATACTGCCTTAATTGTAATTCATAATAGCATTCCAGATGTAATATTGATTTTATATCTATGTATTAGCTAACTTGTAAGTATGTACTTATATATATATATATATTTGTATGTATGTGTGTGTGTTTGTCTGTTTTCCAATATACATATACAGAGAGAATGGGAAATTCAGATGTGTAAATAATGATGTTAAGCACTGTGCCCACAGGTGCTGACTGTCTGATGGGAATATATTTATTTGTGATTGGAGCTTTTGATCTTAAATATCGTGGAGAATACAACAAGCACGCTCAGTTGTGGATGGACAGTATTCACTGTCAGTTGGTTGGATCGCTGGCTATTCTGTCTACAGAGGTGTCGGTCTTACTGTTGACTTATCTGACCTTGGAAAAATACATCTGCATAGTTTATCCTTTTAGGTGTTTGAAGCCCAGAAAATGCAGGACCATTTCCATTTTGGTTCTTATCTGGATAATCGGGTTTGCTGTTGCTTTTATCCCACTGAGCAATAAGGAATTTTTCAGGAACTACTATGGCACCAATGGCGTCTGTTTTCCTCTTCACTCAGAACAATCAGAAAGTTCAGGAAGTCAGATATATTCTGTTGTGATTTTCTTAGGTAAGTTGCATTTCTTCTTTATATACTACTAGAGCTGCAAAGGAACCAAGTTTTCAAACAAATAAGATAGCTGTGATGTTCACACCTCCTTGGATTTAGATTCTCCAGAAAGCATTTAAAGACTATTTCCAATATAAATATTGTACTGTATTAGCGGTGTACCTACTTATCTTAAAATGCATGAAGGGCTGAGAAAGTAGAAATAAATTATTGATCATTATGTTCTTGAAGTAACTGACTTTGTTAGGGAAGTAGAGCAATAGTAAGACCAGAGAAGAACTATTTAGTTTTAATCAGATGGCAGTCATTTGCCAGCTATCAGTGAATAAAATCAGTACCTGAGTAGAGGCAAAAATTCAGTCTTCAGTTGAGGACAGTCTCAGATTTTCTGGCCACTTTATTCCATGGGACTAGGAGTTTAGATGAAATATTCTTCTACCCAGAGTGCAAATATGTTATGTAGAATTGCCATTATGCTTTTAAATTATAATTAATTTTAACTTTTAAACAGGTGTAAACTTGGCGGCTTTTATCATCATTGTATTTTCCTATGGGAGTATGTTCTACAGTGTTCATCAGACAGCAATTATGGCTACTGAAATTCGGAATCATATTAAAAAAGAGATGATCCTCGCTAAACGTTTTTTCTTCATTGTCTTTACTGATGCACTATGTTGGATACCTATTTTTATTTTGAAACTCCTTTCTTTACTTCGAGTAGAAATACCAGGTATGTCCTTTCTCTTGTGAGGCTGTTTCAACAGTGCCTGAATGAGGCGTTTCTTCTGCTTCAGAAGAAAAAAATTTAATGAGAGTAACTATATTGCTGCAATTAACTTCACGTTCTATATCTATGTACATACAATGTATAAAAAAACTATATAGTTTTGCTATTTAATTGAACTATATTACTATAATCATCAAAGATTAGCCACCTTCGACTTACATAAAAAACTCCAAAATTCAAAAAATTCAAATCTGTCTGCACACAATATCTATAAAGTGTAAAAAATATATTTGAAAATCAAGGCTGAGTTGCAGTGGCTTTTCTCATCTTATGACTTTTGCTGGTTGTGTTGCCTAAATAACTCTGGACAAATAGTGATTCCTATCTTGATTTATTAAGGTAACTTATTTTGAAATAAATTTATTTTACAGACTGATACTTACAGTTCAAAACATCAGGTTACATAAAGCTCTGCTTATCTTCTTCATGCTGCGAATATATTCCCATGTAAAAACAGTGTAACCTAACAGATTAAAATTGTGTCTGAATTTTTTCCTTCTCTTTGCAATACCAGTACATGCCAGAAAAAAGCCTCTTTGTGTGGGGTTTGTAAATCCTATTAGAGAGGACATGTGAGCATAAACAGAACAATCAGCAACAGCGGATTCAGACTCAACGTACAGATGTATGTCACAATATTGCATTGGCAAGAAAATGTTTTAGCTCAGAGGATTTTGCCTTATGTGCTGACCAGGAGGGCTGGGAGTTAAGCTTTTCAAAGTTTGGACTTGCATTTCAAATATCTGGAAGTTACGCTGATGGTGTCAAATATTCAGTCATTTAAAATCTTTTAAAATGCTTCTTTGAGAAGCTATCAAATCACCTATGATATTTGAAAGAAAATAGTGTTAAAAGTAGAATCAGGTGTATTATAAGTCAAGAAACCTTGAAGAAATCTTGCTGAATCACAGGGTGATCTTAGGTTCACCAAATTAATGCTCTGTGACAGATAAACGAGATTAAACAGTAATTACTGATTTCATGAAACTGAAGACATGACAGCTAGCTGTCCGAATTTACACAAATTGCAAACCTCGTTTGATAGTTTATGTTTTTTGTCGGCGATACATTGTGACAGCTTTAGAACCAAACACCTGCTTGTTTCCAAAACCGTAGCCAGTGTGATGGGCGTCAACAGGAATGTATTGATTTGCAACAAAGTTGTAACACTGGAGAGGGGCAGGCAGGGGCGCCACGCAGGGAGAGTCAATGAAGTTTTTCGTGCCTCTTGGATCAGTTCTTTAACAGTTTTGTAAGTCAAACAATGCAACAGAGGGCACCCACTGACATCTTTCGGCATTTTAATCCTGTCCCTTCTCCGCCTGCCCCTCAGGTAACTTATCTCCCAAACAGTAAAGGATGAGAAGGAGATGTTGTAAAAATGCACAGACTGACATAGGCAGGCAGTGAACACAGAAACTCTTACCAACAGGAAAAGAAAGAAACCAGGAGGATATATACAATGCTCCTTTTCAGGGGGAGGAATGGAGAAGTGAAAGAAGTGGTGCGGAAGAGAAAACCATTCTCTGAGGGGATACAGGGAATGGAGGATATTGTTTTGCAGCAGGACAGAACATCAGGCGCATCACTAGGACTGCATGTCGTCAGTCATGGGAAGAGGATATGGAACAGACAGCACAGGAAGAGACAGGGAGCAAAGCAGAGACAAAAGTTTTGGGGCAAGAAAAAGGGGCTCAGCCAGAATAAGAAGTCTGTCAGGGCAAATAGGAAGCTATGGCACAGAAAAGAGGGATAAATGGGAGAATTGCAAATGTCAGGTTTTGCAGGGAGTCCTGGAAACAGAGGGAGGTAAGAGGCAGTGCAAGTGTAACAGCAAGAAGAAAAAGAAAAGCACCTGTTGTGCCAGCAGCTCAGCCTAAGAGCACATGACCTCCCCCTCTCACCAGGAAGCTGTGCTGCGTCGGCATCAAGTGCTTATGTTAACTAAAGTGTGCGAACACTGGAATGCATATTACAGCTGCCTTTCTTTTTCCTTCCCTAAGGTACCATAACTTCTTGGGTGGTGATTTTTATACTGCCAATAAATAGTGCTTTGAATCCTCTTCTCTACACTTTGACTACACGACCTTTCAAAGAAATGATTCACCAGGTTTGGTACAACTACAGACAAAGAAGATCCAAAAGAGGTAAAGGCAGCCAGAAACCATATGGTCCATCATTCATTTGGGTAGAGATGTGGCCAATGCATGAAATCACGCCAAAGTTTACAAAGCCTGTGCTTTGCACAGACTCTTCTGATGCTTCAGTGACTACACAGTCAACAAGACTAAACTCATACACGTAATTACATTTTGAATCCTCACGGTGACATCGGCACTGTCAGCTTCACATCTGTGGGCTTACTGCTTTGCAGCCATGAGGAAAATGAGGGAGGTGTGACATCAGGGCTCTCGTGAACCGCTGCAGGAAGAAGAGGGAGCCATGTGTCTGATTGCAGGTAGAACTGGCATTTTACCATCTCACAGCAGTATCTGACATTTTGACAATTCATCCTAGATCAGAATGAGAAATCAGTTGTTTGCGGCTTTTTTCTTCCAGAAGCCAAGTGTGTGGAAAAAAAAAATGAATAGTCATTTGAAACGTCTCACCCTGAAAGCAGATTTCAAAATCATCTATTTATGGGGAAGTGTGTGTGTGTGTGCATATTTTTTTTCTTTTTCTTTTTTTAATTTCCCATTTCAACAGCTGATTTTTTTAAAGAGTTAATTGGTTTCCTCATAAAGAATGTATTTTCTCCTCAAAGTTTCTGACTGGCTCTATTTAGGCTGCATCATTTTCTAAAAAGCTTGAAGGAGCAATACCTGTAAGAAAAATATTTAAATTTCATAATTAGGTCAGTTAACTATATTTGTCAAAGACAAACAAGTGAAAATTTTATTCCTTTTATAAATTTATTATTTCACTCATGGAAAGCAATAGTGAAATTGTAATGATAGTTCTAATACAGTTGCCAGGTTGGACAGGGCCTTGATCAACCTGGTCTACTGGGAGGGGTCCCTGCCCACGGCAGGAAGAGGCTGGGACTAGATGATCTTTAAGATTCTAATTCAGGCAGAACCAGAACTGTGGTGAAGAAAAAAATAAAAAGGAGAGGTTTGGTTTTTTTTTTTCCCAAGTGAATGTCCGCCAGCTTTAACTGGTGGAAGTTTCCCCCTTCAGAAGAGTATCTTACTCTGGAAAGACTGGACTGAGTATCCCAGCATATTGCTGCTGCTCTTTTCCTCACTTTTCTTAATGGGCGACCAAAAGTAGCTCACCACAGCTTGCAGACTTCAACAAATTCCAGTCTTAAGATGTCTCTCTATGTACAAGGGAGACAGTCAGATAGAAAACTATCAGTCTTAATAGGTGTCATGACATGTACATTTTAATCACTTTGTACATCTGACTGGATGCTTTATAGTTAAAGTAATTTAAAGACCACAGCCTTTCAGCACTTTTTGAAGTATTATTTTACTTCCCAGAATTACAAGGGTAAAAAAAAATTATCCCATCTGAAACAATCCCCTAGAGGCAGTTCCTTCATGCATTCTTACTGAAGAGAATCTTTTCTATTATGAATTATTACAACTTCCCTTCTTCTTTCAGTACCGTATTCAGTCTGATGGCCTAGAAGCCCAAAAAGGTAAACAAATGCTTTCTTTTGCATTGATTTGAAACTATTTAAAATTAAGTTAAAAGATATTTCCAATGTTTGCACTTAACTTCTTAACAGTATAAGAAGTAGAATTTTGAAAAAGTGTGACTCACACTTCAATTGTTTACAGAGCTTTGGATTATCTTGAAACTGAAGATTGTTAAGCATCTTGTTTCCACTACTGTATGTTCTACTGAAATAAAATATTATCTGCTGAACAAAATGACTTCTTTTCCAAGCTGTTTAGCAACATTTCGGGTTATGGGGGTTAAAAACAGCTAAGCAAAATCCTGCCACATGGATTGCCTTAAACTAGAGCAATTAGAACTTATTTCAATAGAACTTCCTTACTCTGAGGGGCCAAGCCCTCCCAAAGACTGTGACTGCCTTTGATGAGATATGCAATGATCCCTGACCTTACCATTACTTGTTTTTCACTGAACTTGATTATGGTTATATTCAACACCACCTGTGTTTCTTTTAGTAACACGATAATAGTCAATACTTCAGAATTTTTGCAACATCTTTATTGTTTTGATAAGCAAACTACAGTTGGTCTTTCTAAAAGTCCTACAAGTAAAAATAAGGCCAGCTAATAAGTCATGGCAGAGTCATGTTCTCCTGCAGCCTGCCATTGCATTTCAGCATTACTATTTTTCAGAGTGCCTGGTAAAGGCACAGGAGTGTCAGTACAGCTATTTATGACAGATCAGCAATCTTTCAGACCAAAAGGTTCTCTTAACAGTAAGCTCTAGACTATCAGACTAGTCACTGCTTAAGGCAAAAATAAAAAACAGGACCAAATACTGAAAAAGCTCTGAAGTGCTTCGCCAGCCACGGGCGAATACACATCACAGATTCTTTTCTAACTAATGGAAGCTTTTACTTACAGATGAAAATAATCCGTCCTATCAGTAAACAATGCTGTTAAACTTCTACCCTGCAGAGATTTATGGTCCATCATAAGGCACTTTATTACAACAAAAGGTAGTGTAAAATTGTTTGCATTAATAAAACAGCTTGCGAAAAATCTGCAGCTTTACAGACATACATTGCAATACTGCTAAAAATAGTAAAGGTTGGGATAGGATTTTTCTACAGCTCATAAATAAGCCACAGCTTGCCACATTATCCCATACTCAACATGAAGAAAAAGTATGCCTAACAAAAAACTGAAGTTAGCTCAAGTTTCTCTGGGGTTGGCAGGGCTTCTGCTGGTGACAGCTCTTAAAAAGAAGGGCTGACAATTCTTCATCATAGGACACCACTTCCCTACCAATAATGAGTTCCGAACGTAGCACACATACTAACTTTGTATCTACCACGTTAGCACAAAAGAAAAAAAAAAAAAAAAAAAAAAGAAGAAGAAAAAAAGGGGAGCATGAGATCGCTTGAGATTCAACGAAGAATCTGAAAGTCAAAACTGATTCCCTAAACAAATTTTTTTTATTCGGTAGACTTACATAAAACATCCATACGAGAGCCCTCAAGTATTTGTGAAAGAACTCTGGGGGAAAACAGAACTCCACGCGAGCTCCCTGGAGGAGGTGGTCGGAAAGAAGCCCGCCGCAGTCCGACAGGGGCGGCTCGGCGGGCAGGGCCAGCGTCAGCCGCTGGGCTTCAGGGACTCGTAGCCCTCCCTCAGCAGGTCCCGCCACGTCCTGAGGAAGCGGGCGTTCTCCGAGCACTTGGTGGCCAGCTCCTCCACCTGGGCCGACACGGCCGACGTCGCCTCCAGGATCTTCGCCAGCGAGAAGGCGGCCTGGAGGGACGGCAGAGAGGTTGAGGGTCG